>LBNU01007608.1:216297-233482 GCA_014162995.1 Artemisia annua
AAGGTGGTTTAGAGAGATTCGAGGGATGTATTGTATGAAGAGTGTACGGAGCATAGTGTGACTTTTCTCCCATTTTATGAATTCCAAGGACCCAAAATTCTGGCCGAAACTATTGAAACTCCAGGGACCCAATTGTGTAATTTTCCAAATTTTTACGCACAAGGACCGAAGCTATTTTTGTCCATAGATGAATAGTGCAAGGTTTATTTTTGATATATTTCACCTTTTCAAATTCCACCAAGGACTATTTTTTGACATTTTCCAAAACTTGGGGGAGCGCAAAGTCTGTAAATTTGTGATTTTTGATAATTCAAAGAGTTTGTTGTGAACAACTTATGATCCCAAGACCTTTATGAATTTGTGCATATTTTGAATATCCAGGGAACTAGTGTTGAGTTTGACAATTTGTGAAAGTTGAGGGACTGAAACTGCCAATTGTGCAAACTTTGTTTGTTTTTCATTTGTTTTCAAACATTTTGCATCTAGAACACATAAAACACACTTTTGGAATATTTTCATTATTTTGATGCATTATTTGGTGTTTTTGGATGTTTTTGGCAGTTCAGGTGATAGAAAAATGATGAGTATTTACATACTCATCAAAGAGTCATGTGGATGTTAATACAAAAACTAAGGCTGCTAACGATAATAATGAAAAGAATATGAGTGATGGGGCACAGGGTGATGGTAGAAGACAACAATTTCAGAATCATGGGAATGGTAGGAAAATGCAGCCCAAACCAGCTGAACAATATGTGTACAAACCTAAGCCTAATGTCACCAGTGTAAACAATAAGAGGAATGAGAACTCTACTGTGAATATGGATGGGAATAAAGATAAGGGTAAAGAGAAGGTCAATGTGAATGAGGAAGGGAAGAAGGAGAAGGTTAAAGAGAACTATAATGTGAATATGGATGAAATGAAGGAGAAGGGTAAAGAACAACAGTCTCCTAAAAAAGCCTGGCATGTTCAAGGAGAATTGTTAGAAGAGTTAAAGAGATCTGCTAATAAGTATTCTGTTCTGGAAATGTATGAAGAGAATGAGCAACATGAGTTAGTTGAGACAAGAAACAGAGAGATTGTGGAGGATTTCTTAAGGAAGAAGAAGGAGCTAACAGATGATGAAAAGAGCAGTTGGAATCTTGACATGATAGCATACTATAAACAGAGGAAAAAGCATTTAATGGAAGCAGGGGATGGAAGTAAGGTGATAGAGGAGGATGATGTATTGGTTGACAAATCAGGTATAGCACAATGTATGGAAGAGGATGAATTGAAAGGTTTGGATGCAGGAATATTGGGAAAAAAGAATTGATATGGATCACAAGGATTTAAAAATTGGATGTTGGAATATTAGGGGTTTAAGTACCTCTGATAAACAAAGGGAGATTTGGAATTTCATAGAAGCGGAAGCTCTTAGTATTTGTGATGTATTGGAAACTCATTTAAAGAAGAAGAAGTTAATAAGGTGGTTGATAGTATATTTGACAATTGGGATTGGACTTCTAACATGCAGCATTGTGATAAGGGATGTAGAATTGTCTTGGGGTGGAATAGAATGAATATCAGATTACATGTGGTTCATTGTGGCAAACAATCTATGTTGTGCAAAATTGAAACTATTGATGGGGAAACTAAATTGTTTGGTACTTTTGTGTATGCTGCTAATGGAGGAAGTGAAAGAAGAGAACTATGGAAGAATTTAGAGATTTATAAAAGGATAGTGGGTATGGAAGCCTGGATGCTTATGGGTGATTTAAATGCTACTTTAAACACAAATGAGCATTCTCAAGGGTGTTCTTACATGACTAATGATATGAATGAGTTTAAGGAGTGTATTAATTCTATTGAGATGGAAGATATTACAAGCTCTGGACTGTTCTATACTTGGACTAAGAATCTTCACAAGGTTAAAGCTGGCAACAAAAGTGTAATATTAAAGAAGTTGGACAGGTCCATGGGCAGTGAAAAGTTTATTGAAAAATTTAGTCATGCTCATGTTATTTTTCTTCCTTATCTCATTTCAGATCACTGTCCTAACTTGCTGGTTATTCCTCAAGCTATACAGGTCAAAAGGAAAACTTTTAAGTTCTCTAATTTTGTAGCTGACAAAGATGAATTTCTGCCAACAGTTCTTGATAATTGGAATGATGATATTCAAGGGTGTAAGATGTTTAAGGTGGTAAAGAAGCTGAAAAAGTTAAAAAAAAGCCTTTGAAGAAGCTTGCCTGGAAAGATGGTAATATTTTTGAAAAAGTGGATAAGTTGAGAGAAAAGCTCAAAGTTGTCCAACAAAAGATAGATAAAGACCCTGATTTGAAAGATCTAAGAATAGAGGAAAGTGATATTCTCAAAGAATATGTTGATGCTGTGAGTATTGAGGAGAAGTTGTTGTTTCAGAAAGCAAAAATTAAATGGCTTAGTGTTGGTGATAGAAATAATGCTTACTTCCATAAGGTGTTGAAAAGCAGGAAGCATAAGAGTAGGATTAATTCCATATGTGATGAAAATGGCAATTGTTATAGTGGTAATGAAGTGGTAGAGCAGTTTGTGAAGCATTTTCAAAAATTTTTGGGAGAAGCTGTGCCTGTTGATGATCTTAATAGCCTTAATAATCTGATTACTAATAAGTTGACTGATGAGGAAGCTCAATTCATGGTTAGAGAAGTTAGTGAAGCAGAAATTAAAGCAGCCATGTTTCAGATTGATGGAAATAAAGCTCCAGGGCCTGATGGATACTCTTCTGTGTTTTATAAAAGAGCATGGAATATTGTGGGGAAGGATATCTGCAAGGCTGTGGGGGAATTCTTTGAGAATGGGAAAATGCTTACTGAGATCAACTCAACTCTTATCTCTCTCATTCCTAAAATTCAAACTCCAAATAGAGTAACTGATTTTAGACCTATTGCATGTTGAAATGTTATTTACAAATGCATAAGTAAAATCATAACAAACAGAGTTAAAGGTGTATTGGAGAAGCTAGTGGATGTGAATCAAAGTGCTTTTGTTCCTAAGAGGCATATTCAAGATAGCATTCTACTGTCACAAGAATTGTTAAAGGGTTATGATAGGAAGGATGGGCCTAAGAGAATTGCCATGAAGATAGATATTCAAAAAGCCTATGACACAGTTAATTGGCAGTTTTTGGAAGCAGTTCTTAAAGGTTTTGGTTTTCATGAGAAGATGGTTCATTGGATTGTTAAATGTGTTACTACTACTACATTTACAATTAATGTGAATGGAGAGAATTGTGGATTTTTTAAAGGAGGTAGAGGACTGAGATAAGGTGACCCCATGTCACCTTATCTATTTACCCTGGTGATGGAGATTCTGTCTATTATGGTGCACAAAAAAGTAGAGGAAAGCAGCTCTTTTCAATACCATTTTGGATGTAGAAGAATCAAGTTAACCCATGTTTGCTTTGCTGATGACTTGCTCATGTTCTGCCATGGGGGTGTGATTTCTGTAAAAGTCCTAAGGGAGGCCATTACTGATTTTGGAGCAATATCTGGTCTCATTCCCAATTATACAAAGAGCACCATCATTTTTGGAAACTTAAATGAAGAAGAAAAGAATCAAATCCTGGGAGAGCTACCATTTAAAGTGGAGAAACTTCCAGTAAAATACTTGGGTGTTCATTTGTCATCAAAAAGATTGGGAGTAAAAGAATGCAAAGTGCTCATGGATAAAATCAAAAATAGGGTATGCAACTGGAAAAACAAATGCTTGTCCTATGCAGGGAGATTGCTGTTGATTGCTTCTATTCTAGAATCTATACATGTATATTGGTCCTCAGTATTCTTACTGCTAAAAGATTTCCTTGGGAACCAGAGTGATGAATCAAGAGGAAAAGAAAAAGTGGCTTGGAAGAATGTTTGTAAGCCTAAAAGCCAAGGTGGGTTAGGGCTTAAAGGTCTAAGTACATGGAACAAAGCAATGATTCTTAAGCACTTATGGCATGTAGCTACTGACAAAGCATCTCTGTGGGTGAAATGGGTCAATACTGTTGAAACTAAGACCTTGATAGATCTTTGAGCACTCGTGAATCGTTAGCAATGTTTATGTAATCACAAACACACTAATAGAAAGTCTCCAATACTTGTATTCTAAAGCGGAAACAAACACAAGTAATAACACAGAATACTAAGAACTCTTTGATCCTCTATGGATCTTCTATAAACACTAAAACTTGTTTTTCAAACTCGTACATAAAATATAATAAGATGTTCCTTTTATAGACAAGGAATCCTAACCCTAAACCGTTTCACAAGAAACGTATAATCTATAAACTATAGAAGATATGCATTATCTTCTCCTAATAAAACTCATGCATATGCTAACTAAATTACAAAATACGCGGTTTATCTATTCCGCAGAAACACATTACGCAGAAACTACTCTTCCGCAGAAAGTTATCTTCAGCAGATTCCAGCTCTTCAGCAGAATCCATCAGCAGAATTCTTACTTAGCATAATTCCCAACAATCCTCCCCTAATCTTGAATTTGACCTGGTTAAGTTTAAGATTCTTGATAGATCTTAACATTAGCAGAATAAGAGGATTGAAATCAAACATCAGCAGCAAAGAATCAAAATATCCACATCTCTATGAGTGACCAAATTTTATACTCCAGATCTTTGCAGCAACAAATGACATAATGTACATCAAAAACTTATTAGTTTCATACTATTCTCATCACATCCAGGTGTGTTAACTCCTGTGAGAGGTGAATCATTGAAAATAATGGATTTGATGTCTCTTTACCAATAGCCATCACTACTGGAGTAGCCAAATGTTTAAGTTCAAAAACTATGTTACACTGATAACCATATGATTTTTAGTAAATCATCAACTATAAACGGATTTGAGTTGCCTTTACCTGTAGCCATTTGCTCAGGACTAGCCAATTCTTAGGTTGAATAAATCACCTTTGGTGAATTGATTACCAAATATGGTGTTCCACAGCCTTTACCACAAGCCATATCCTTGTGGGCTAGTCAATTATTTGGAATCCAAAAGGAAAAATCCATGGTCAATTGAAAACCATTCAACTCTCAGCTGTGAAGCATGGGTGAGTTGAATACCCAATAGTTTTGAGTAAACTATTACAGCTATCAACAGATTTGTCATGTCTTTACCAAAGCTGTACCCTTTGGACTAGCCAACTTTTTGATGTAATAGTCAATATCATGGTAAGTTGATTACCATAAAACAAATGTACAACAAAGTTAGTTTTTTTTTATTTAAGAAAAATAAGAAAATGAAATAAAATATACAACATAGAATACCAGAATCAAGTAGAAGCCTGATGTTGCATAAGCTGAGACTTGATCAACCCAATCAACTGTTCAGCATGTGTGAGATCATTTGACACTGGATTAGGTGGAACTTCCAATCTCCTTATTAGCAACCTTTTCAGTAGTTTAGGTGACAAAGGATAATGCTGATCAGAAAACATACAAACTCTCATCCCACACTTGGTCTCAACAACATGCACATTAGGATAAGGATAAAATCTCCATGTATCAACCTTCCACTTATGAGAATTCTTCCAGATAGAATACCCTGTACTATTTGGGGACTGAGAATCAAACAGAACTTGAAGATCTCCCAATAAGTACAACCCTGCTCCTTGTGGTTTATGAGATGCATAATAATGTGAAACAAAGGCATAAAGAGTATTCAGATCCTGCCTATCCACCAAATGAAGTATATCTTTCAAGAAAGTAAACTCCATAGAAGATGTGTCAAGCCTATAAATAGTGTTGATCTGTTCATTAGTCACCTTCCAATCTGTCAACACACTATAAGAATCCTCTGGAAAGGTTGTAGAAGACCCCATCTTGATAAATGTAGCATTATCAACATTAATATCCACATGCTTAGAAGATCTAGGCTTCTGAGAGGTTGACTTCCTAGATAATCTCACAGATATTCTAATAGCAATATGTCTCTTATGGGACATCCTTTTCTTCCTCCTACCAGGCACATATATTCCCATAGAAAAGGAAGGATCTACCTTGTCAGATGCACCAGAGACATCTTCAGTAGGAATAGAAGATGTAGAACCAGAAGGAATAGAAGCAAAGACACCTTGGTGATACAACTTGTCCATCTCTTGCCTAGCTCTTTTAGCTCTAGCAGCTTCTTGTTCAGCTTGCTTAGCCAGAACTGCACGATAGTTGGAAAGAAATGATCTTCCTTGATCAGCAGATACAGAAGAAGGAATCTCAGTTGTACTCTTCTTTTCCTTTGGATCATGATCAGTAGCTATTTGTGAAGTGTCAGAAGAAAAAACTATGAGAGAAGCTTCAGAAGAAACATGAAGAACTGATGGTTGACTAGCAGATGCTTCCTCAGTAGAAATGGAAGACACACCCTGTGCATCAGCAGATGGTAGACTTGCAGTGGATTGCACAACATCAGCAATTTGCACACCATCAGCAGTTGTATCAACTTCTTCAATAATATTTGGTCTTTTGGCAGTAGGAGCAACTAGAGCATCAACAATCCTCTTCACTTGAGAAACTGGTTTAATTTGCTTCATAATCAAATTATACAACCTTATCAGCTCAGAATCAGGCAAATTCCAGACTTGCTTCTTTGATAAACCAGAAGTATAAAAAGCTACACTCTGATTGTAAACCACATTCCTCATATAAGACCTCTTCTGTGCTTCAGTAGGTGGTCTGTCTCTTTTTGCTTTAGCCTTCTGAGCTGTAATAGCTTTTCTCTTGTCAGCTGCATCCTTTTTCTTTTGTTGTCCAAGGGCCACCATTTGTGCAGCAAAATTATCTCTATCAAAAGCAGCTCCCAGAATACTTTGAGCTAGAGTAGGATTGGAAGCATCTTGCATAGTGTAAGAATCCCACTGCTCATCAGTAAAATGAATTGATTGTGCATCCAATTGTTTTTGTCTTTCAGGAGGCAAATCTGAAGTAAACTGAGCTGTAAGCTTTTGTAATAATGCCTTACTCTTCATTTGATCTTCATACTCTTGCAGCATTCTTGCCTGCTCAGTTCTTTCCTTGTCAGTCACACAATCTTGACCAAGATCTTCCTCAAAAAAAATATCTTTTCCTTTGCCAGAAAGATCCATATCAGGAACACTTGGAGATATCTCATCAGAAGAATCATGATGAGAGATATCCACAATTGGAACATCAGCAGATGCATCAGGAGAAACATGTTGAGAAGAATCTTCAACTTGAGCAGAAGAACCAGCAATGTGAGAGTCCAACACAAAATTTCTCCCAGCAACAAATACTACTGAAGGATCTTCTGAAGATTGTGTTGGCACTGAAGCTTCTTGACTTATTTCAGAGGTAATATTCACCATTGGTACCTCATTGTCAACTTGATCATTAACAATAGCACTGTGTACTCCAAGAGACTCCAAGGATGCCTTGTTCAAATACTGTCTCCTCCTTTTTCTTTGAAACTGAATAGTCTTCTTTTGCTTTGAAGATTCAACAGCTTTAGGAGAAGGAACACCAGCCATTTGAGCCACATCAGCCAACAATCCAAGAGAATCCATTTGCCTTTCCTCTTGTTCTTCATCAGAAGAAACTACAAAGTCTCTTTTCCTTTTCTCCCCAAGTTGTGCTTCTAACTCCTGAACCTTATTTTTCAAAGCTTCAATTTCTACACCAAGAGAAGATTTGGTATCTGCAAGCTCCTTTCTCAACTATGCAACTTCTTTATTATTCCTCTTAAGCAATTCATATACAGTTGTGAGAGTAATAGGCTCCTCAGCTCCACCAGCAGATTGCTTAGTGGTAATGGGAGCATCATTGGGCCTTTCAGGAGAAACAGGCTCAAAGATAGGAATACTTTCATTAATAGGCTCTCTTTCAGGACTAGGTGTGGGCAGTCTAGTAATCTCAGGTTCAAAAGGTAAAGGTACTTGTGTACCAAGAGACTGAAGAGTCTCTTCAACCTCAAGAACTTGCTCATCAGGAACAATAGAGATAGGTGGTATGTGAGGCCTGGGTGAACTAGGTGATGGTGGAGGCTGGTCAGGAGAAGCATTGGATGCTTCAGCAGCATTGGAAGGACCCTCATCAGTGTCAACTGATGGATTACCATCAGCAACAACACTGGGAGATGATGGATTTCCATCATCAGCAGGATGTGGAGAGGGTGAAGCATCAGCAGCATTACCCTCACCAGCATCATTATTGCCTTGTGGCAACATAGCTGACAATAGAGGGTGAAATGCCCCTTCATAATTAGTTCTCATAGAAGCAAAAACTTTCTTTGTGAGTGCTCCTCTGGGACAAAAGGTTCTCTCTTGGGTTGTTATGCCTAATATAATCTGTAAAAACCTAGGGTACATTAGAAACTTATGTTTTTTCCTTTGAATATTTTCAATCATATTATCAAAGATAAACCTACAAAAATTATAAGTTAAACCCTTTGAAAGACATACTATACCACAACCCAATTGGGTAGAAAACTGATCCCATCCTCCTGACTTGTTGCTGATACACTGAAGCAATGTGTGCACCAAAAATCTCCACATAGGACAAAACTGATTCTTGTGCCACATGTCTGTTGTAGTACTTTGGTAGCCAACATCTCTTAAGCCAGCAAGTATTTCTTCAGTGCTGGTATGATAGACACCACCTTCATCATCCAAACATAGCTGTGTCCTAATCAATGATTCAGTCACCACATACTCTACTCCTTCAATTGTTGCTACAATCTTTGTGTCAGACCTCTTAGCAGCAGTTGCCCAAAATTGTTTCACCAACGATTCATATATCACATTTGGAGAATGTGTTAGAGCATAATGAATCTTGGAACTCTGCAAAAACTCTACCATTGGATCATATTGCTCATGGCCTTTTGTCTTAGTCAGAAAAGCAACCTTGTTATGATCTTTCTTGACTTGAAGAGATGCCATGTGAAGATTTTGTGAGGAGAGGTTACGACTTAATCAATTTGGGAATGGGTTTAAATTGTTTGATAAGGGAATGAGTTATTTTGGGCAAAGTGATTCGAATTAGGTTATAAAAGGAAGTTACCCAATCATGGCCAAGAATATCGGAACAATTTGTTAACCATATCTGACGTGTAAAATAACTTTCAAAATCAACCCTTCAGCAGAATCAATGGTCAATCTGTTGATCAATAGTCAATCAGCAGAATCAATGCAAGTGTAAAAATATCGTAAGTAAATATCTTGAGTTTTACTGTGCCACCGAACTCGCATTAATTACCATCAATCCTTGACTTTGCTTGTAAAATATCCCCAAATCACTCAATATAGTTATCAATTATTCCAAATTATCAACAAACCCTAATTTCTCAATAACCTCACAATTGCCATCCCAAAAATTCTCCAAATATGAATCCTATTGAGATATCTTCCGATTCATCATCATCTTCTGAGAGCAATGGGTGGGGTAATTATTTTCCACCCGGATGCCCTGAGAAACCTTGGCAAACCAAAGAAGAGGCTCGCAAAAAGAGGCATGACCTCAATGTTCCTTTACATCTAACCTCTGATGAGGAATCTTCTGAGGATGAAGACCCATCTTTCATTCCTCCTCATACTCCCAAAAGAACTCAGTTACCACCCTCTTCTTCGTCCATCCAATTGGCTTCTTCTTGCTCTCGAACAAGGACCAGAAGGGCCAATCCATCTTTACAACCCTCTTCTTTACCATGGTCAAGGAAGTCTAACCCTCCACTTCTAAAATCACGGGAAGTAGTGATTGGTCTTCCTGCTCCAGGATCTGGTGCTACATACCATGGACGCAAGGGAAAAGGCAAGAAGACAGAGATGATGGAAAAGGGAAAAGGGAAAAGGGAAAATGGAGTAGAAGATTTTGTGATGTTGTCAGAGACCAAATTTAAGTAGTATGATGTTGCCAGGGACCAAACATAGGTTCTTGAGCATCATCAACGTTTTCATCAATCCATCCTTCCATCTTTCACCTTCAGCTTCTTCATCGTACTGGACATGCATATCCACCAGGCCTTTGCAATATGAATGATAGGATTTTAGGATTTGTGTAGTTGAATATGTATAGGAATGGTCTTTATTTACTTTTGAAGTTGTTTGTAAGCTGTAACTTGTTTCATGAATGAATGAAAACTTGAATTTATCTTTCATTGCACTTCTTGTCTTTCTCTTCAGTAGAAATAATGAACATCACATGTATTCCACTTCAATAGAACAATGAGAATCAGTTGTATTTACTTCAGCAGAAACAATGAAAATCACTTTTATCCTTCTTCAGTAGAAACAATGACTCCATTAGAAGAAACAAACTTTAGCTTACAGGACCTTGTTCCAAAGAATCCAAACCAGCAACTGCACAGACCTGTATTCTGTAAAACAGACACATAGTAGCAAACCAAACAAACAAACTAATATGCTAAGAAACACATTAGATGGTTAGTGTTAGTAACCTAAAATATACAATATCTACAATAATGATCAATCTACAAAGTTTACAACTACAATCCTCCCCTGAGGCATATGCCTCCCCTGAGGCTTATGCCTCCCCTCAAACTTTGCATTCAAGGGTTAAGCATCCCAATGTGGACAACTAAATGTTGAAACCTAGGTCCATCAAAAGCTTTAGTCAATAAATCTGCCACATTATTATCTGTGTGAATCTTAACCACTTTTATCAAATGTTTTTCATATGCATCTCTGATGCGTGGTTTTGTAACCTTACAACAGGTTTTACCTCTCGAGGGATCTCAAAAGGCTAACAACCCCACCAGGCAGTGTACCTGACCGATGTAGTATAGGATAGTGGTAAGTACGGGGGATTGATCGTTCTCTCACAGGGAATAGTGTTCGTTAGGATAGAAAAGCTAATCTAATAGGTCTAAAGGTGGAAGGAAGATTCTTTTTGTATTTTTATATTTTTTTAGAAAGCAAGTAAAATATCGGTTTTTAGAGGAAGGGCGGAATTAGTTGCTAGTCAACTAACCCAAGTTTACTACTTTTGCAAATTAAAATAAAATAAATATCTAAACTATTGTGGTTGTGAAAACAATATGGAGAAAATTGTGTTTACGTAGATTTCATTACTCCCTAACTATCTTTTACCGGTTAATTGATATGTGTGTTACTTGTGTGGATGAAGGGTGTATTCCTAATAACTCATGGAGTGGCATACATATCTCTCCAATTCTATGAGCTCTTATCTCGCCCTATGCCATGCACGGCACAACCATAGGGGTTGTAAACAGTGGCTCATGCGTTAAATACTACCTTAATAGCCTAGTATGCCTTGGCTACATGTTTCCCAAGACGTTCAAGCACGTTACCATAAAGGAGGTTGGCCAGTTTTCTTGAGCCTAACATTGATGGAACAATCATCCCAACAAACAACAACACACACCAATCAACCAATAATTAATAGTTAGGTTTCATTAGATCTAAGCAAACACTAGAGAATTTAGCTACACATGTTAATTAAAAGACAAGCAAAAGAGATAATCAACCAACACATAGACATATTGATTGAATTAAAGTGAAGACTTATCTTTAATTAAGCATGAGGGTTCCAAGGGTTGGAAACCCTAAAAAGTACAGAAAATTCGTCTTTAGGGTTTGCCCTAAAAGTTCTCCACAAAGTTCCACACTAATGAATGAAAATTAGAAAACTATATATAGATTTTACACTCTGACGGCGTCAGGTTATAAGGGCTGACGCCGTCAGCTCGCCGCCATTAGGTTTCTCGGATGGCCTAGATCCACTTCTGACGCCGTCACCTTATAAAACCTTCTGGGCCGTCACTCTTTAACTTTACTCCTGACGGCCTACTTTTCCTAACACCTGACGGCGTCAGGTGTTAAATCCAAAATTTCCTCTGGCCCGTCATTTGATAATTGGTTTCCACTCTTTTGTCAAGGCTTTCTGACGGCGTCACCTTGTGACTTCTGACGCCGTCAGGTTGTAAATCTTCATCTTTTGAGACTTTGTCGTTTTCTTCACTTTTATGCTCCAAAAACGTCCGAATATGCATGTTTTCCAGAATTCCTCTCAAAAGTACCTAAAATGACAAAAGGAACGATTTAGGGCAATATTTGATCACATTTATACGAATTAGGGCTTAAATGACCCCCTAAAAGCGTAACACTTTTCGTCTCATCAAATACCCTTACACTTGGGATTTGCTTGTCCTCAAGCAAATGAGCTTTTATTCCAATCAAAATATGAGTTAGGGGTCATTTAACACGAATATAAAAGTAATTACAACAAATAGTTATTCGACCCTAATCATAACAAGCACGGAAATCATATACTAGCACCTCACAAATAGTGTTTGGATTCTCACATCTCTCAAATGTCATAAAGTTTATATCTCATAAATGGAAACAGAAAATAACACTCACTACCTATCATAGCAAATAGATTACCATAGGCTTGGGAAAGGATCAATTACTCCTCCACTAGGCGTAAGCACCTAAGGTAAACTATCAAAGAGGGCTTTATAAAGGGTTGTAACGTAAGGTGTAGGGATATGATAACACGGTTTGGTTGGAATAAAGGATATTTTAGTGGTGGCGAGTTAATTATCATGATCAAATACATGCACTCTACATCTTTGCTTAAGTCAAGACTCGACTCAATCTTAGTCTAAAAATGAAATAACAAAAACTAAAAAGGAACATAAAAGGAAACGGGATGGTAGTTCGTATGTTTTTCTTCTTTCTTTTTCATATTTTTTTTGTATTTTTCTTGATTTTTTGATTTTTTTTTTCTTTTTTTTTTCATACACTATTGCCCTACCATCCAAAATAATACATCATAGGGGATTTGCATTCCCCTTACACTAGAATCTTTACATAACTTTACAATCACTATTCTAATGGCTCGAATTAAGATAATCGGAAAACTTGGAGTACTTTTTAAAATGTTTAGTACATATGGGGGTAATAATGTTGCTCTTCCCCATTACTCCATTACACTAGTACTTTACCCATGAGTCCCAATCGTCCCAAAACAATATGTACAAGGATATGACTTAACTTAGCAACCATGTAATTGACCGGATAATTAACTAAGGGTTTAACAAATGTTTTCACAATAATGCACCAAAGGTGGGTGCATACAAGGTAGGCTAAGGCGATTTGGGTGTACATTTAGTGGGGTGTAAACAAATTCTCACTTTGAGTAAGATGCTCAAAGGTCGAAACGAAAGGATAGGCTCGGAGGGGTGTACTAGGGGTATCGTGTACCAAAAATGGATACAACGCAAAGGGTGTGGGAGAATTACTTGACCAATGAAGTCAATGTAATTATAACAAATATACGGGTGTAAAACAATGGGTTAATCCTAATGCCTCTTATCATGTAGTAAATCTTAACTACACGAATGTAGTCTCACTTGTGGATTTGAGATGGTCCTAACGCAAGTTCTAGAATCTAAATACTACCGGTACTCACATCATAGCACCAAAGATGGATGCTTTTCCTACCAATTCTAGGGGCGAACCTCACATATTTGGGGTGGAAAATTTTTTAGTGGTACGGTTTTGTGCTAGTCATACAATTTCCTATCCATGAGACGCTCATTAAGATCAAGGTTTCACTTCTAAATGTTGTAAAAAATTTTAAATTGGCGCTAAAATTGCCCTAACAAACATTTCTCTTGGTTTTATTACAAATTTACTATCAAACAAAGCAAAACATCAAGCGTAAGTATATTCTCAACGGTGCTTTCATTTACCCCCCTTACACTTAAACCGAACATTGTCCCCAATGTTCAAATAAAAGACGTAAAAGTAAATAAGATGAAAGAATGAAATCAAATACTCCCCTGAATCGTTTGTTGTGGATAGTGATGTAACATGGTTAGATCTTCTTCCAAGATAGACGAACGTTCAAAGCTTCCCTTCCAAAATAATAAACGTCTTCTTGTCCAAAATAACCTGTTAACCTGAAAAAGATAAAGGCCAACCTCGCGTAAAATCGGCGGTAAAATCTACATAATAAGATATAATGCTTGTGGAATGAATATTTTGCAGAATTCCTGGAGATTATAAGTTAAAGAATTGACAAAACTTTTTAGGTTTCCGGAAAAATACAAAACTTTCAAAAATTGCAGAAAATTATAACCTGACGCCGTCAGGTGTTAACCCTGACGCCGTCAGAAAGTTCTGACAGAATTCTCATGTTAAGTTTCCGGGAAAAATTCTGGAAAAACTAGATCTTACTTCCTGGAATTCCTGCAAAAATTCATTATGACTCGATACAAGCATTTGACTCAAACAAATACTAATATGTATGTTAATTTCATTGTTATGATTCATGTTCATTCGTTCTTTATAAACCGATTTAGATTTCCCTTACACTTAGCTTTTGCAAAATACCTTTATATGTAGTTAAGACGAAGTTAAAAACAAAATAAAGCATTTTCACAATTTAGTTTGAAGCATGAATCAATAACAAGAAATATAACTTACATACGGAAACAAATAAAATCAAATAAACACACAAAAACAAACAAAACATGGGTTGCCTCCCAAGAAGCGCTTTTCTTTATTTACGATTCTTGTAGCTAGACTCAAAGTCACCGTATGTTACGTGACTTCGTCGTTGGTCACGGTTCCTAAGTCATCCTCTTTTCCGGTTTTGTACTCGGGCCCTAAGTTCAAACAATCCTTATAGAAACAGAAAATCCTTTTCATGACATAGTCTACTCCCCTACGTCTATCCTCATCATTCCTATAGTAAACCGCTTGTTTGGGCTCCTTCTCAACGTTTTACAAGTGTTGGTATTGCTCTATCTTATACGGCATTTGGTAGTTCACCTCATCGGTCTCATCCTTAAATGTGACTATCCCTAAGGAAGGTTCATGAGTCATTATAGAGACCTCGATAAATGGTTTGCCTAAGACTACTTGGGTCACACTTGCATCGATTATTGGTCTGATATCTTCTACAATCACAAAGTCGGTGACATAGGTAAAGTTTCCTACATAAACCGGTAATCCTCTAACTCTTCCCGTGAAGTTACTAATCCATCCCTTATCGGGAAACACTTTATACCCTAGTTGACTTTTCATTATCAGATTGTATTGAGCTCTAGTCATGATGTTAATGGGTGAGCTAGGGTCGATGTACGCTTTCCACATATGCAAATGCCCGATGTTGCATGGTATGTTTAGATTAGATGGATCGCCCACCTTGAAAATTGGGTTACCTAGGATGTATGGGGTCTCGGAGTCATCGAATAGATTCTTATGATATGCTTGCTCTTCCTTAGTGGGTAACCTATTGAAGTAATCCTCCTCCTCTACTTCTTCTATTTCGCTAACCTTAGCCTTCCTATCATCCTCTAATTCCTTACTCTCATCCTTTGATTCACTATCATTCTCACTCCTATCAATTGGTCTAATGGTCACAACGTTTACGAAGTGGACATGTTTGGATGAAGAGGGGTCCTTGATTTGTGGTCCGCTATTGGTGTTTCTAGCATCCTTTTGTGGGGGTGATAGCACTTGGTTGTTGAGGGCTTTCAACAAGTTGTCAATTTTATTGGTCATCTCTACTTGTTGTTGATTGAATTCGGATGTGAATTTAGCTATGCGAGCTTCTTGAGATGCCATAAAATTGGACATCAATCCTTCAAAGTTGTTGGTACTACCATAGTTGTTGGAAGGATTGTTGTTGAAGGTACGGTTGGAGGAATTACCGTTGGATTGAAACCGGTTAGGTGGGTTGGAAGAATTGGTTTGGGGTGCGTTTTGGTTTGACTTCCACCTAAGGTTNNAATTCATGGAACCTCGGTGGAATGTAGACTGGTCATCTACATTCGACCTGGGACAGGAGGATATGGGCTGACCACCTATATCCGACTCAGAAATGAATTTTGCAACACTGAGAGTAGTTATGATGAAATTATGTCCGGATTGCATTCATATTTGATTTTTCCAAACGTTTCATTCATGTGTGCGTACTCGAACATTGTAAGAACATTCGCACCTACACCACTACGTTTACCATTGATTGGAAGTACGCCGATAGATCATTGCATCTCATGAACGTTCCCATTGTGCACCATACATTTACATCACCATACTCTCTTTCATCATTGTTATGTGACTTCTTCATCATTGTTATGTGATTTCTTCATCATTGTTGTGTGATTTCTTCATCATTGGTATGTGACTTCTTCATCATTGTTATGTGACTTCCTCACCATTGTTCATATAGCGGTTGTTACAGTCATTTCCCTTCTCACCATCACTATCATCCCTTTTTCCTCAATCCCATATACAAGGATTAGGCGACACCCTATGGATTCCTAGGTCACTCATCACTCCCTACTCCCAATGTTGATAAGTGGATATTATCAAGGGCCTTCCTAGGAAAGAATTTCCATGCCATTTACGAGGAGGAATCCTCGATACATTAAGACCATTCAAAACTCAACAGCAATCCCAAGGTATCACTAAACCATCCGAACCACTATCACTGGCCTGATCGCTAACATTCCATCATCTAGAAAGTATTGGCTCGACTGAGTTGCAAGATTCGTTACGGAACGAATGCTCACTAAGCAACGCTATAGAGATAAATCCAACCTCCTAACCAAGATTATAGAACATTCAATTGAACATGACCTCACCAATAGGCATTATTCAAACATGTTAGACACCTACACATTTGTGCAGATATACCTACCCGATTATTTCATCCCCTTAATACTATCACTTTCAAATGGATTTTCTCCAAACCACAGTTATACAAAACATATATCTTGTAAGAAATACTTTTCTGAAGCACTCGTTTTGACAAGCAAATTCCTTTTGGATAATCTCTGCAAAACTATTAGACGTTGAAAAATTTTAAACATCAATCCTTGGAAAAACCATACCATTCGTCTCATCTTGGAAATGGTCCTCTCATGCATAGCTACTGAATCTTTAAACATCAAAAAAAAAAAAAAAAAAAATGTTACTTAGAAAGCCGTTTGCTTAAAGTTACAAGTTCATTTATTCAGGAAAGGTTTATGAACCAAACACACCATCTCAAAACAAACTTTGAAGATCAATCACTATATTGCATTACTTATACATTTAGGGTTTTGTGATTTGACAACATAGAACTTGGGGAAAACCTTAGTAATGGAAACTAAGCACCGTAGGTGGAGAAAGACTCGATTCATGATATTCTTGCGAAGGATCACAACCATAACCTAACCT
>LBNU01007608.1:233943-251561 GCA_014162995.1 Artemisia annua
CGTTTATTACCATAGGCTTGTACAGGAAACAAAACTCCACCGATGTGGCGTAAGCACCAAGTGTAAACATCTAAAGAGGACTTTTATTGGGTTGTAACGTTTAGGCAAAGGGTTAATAAGACTTTCATGCAAATATCTTGTGTAAATCGTAATAGATCGCTGCCGCGAATTCTAGTATCACCAAATAACGTGTCACAACCCGCATTTTCAGGACATTTTTCCCAGAACACTATTCACCAGTTACTATTCATCAGTTACTATTCACCGATCACTATTCATCACTTTACTATTCATCGTTTTCGGACTCCGTTAGTGATTCCGAGAAGCGTTACTATTCACATGACACTATTCATCCCGAGGGATAATCACTATTCATGGTCACTATTCATGTCATCACTCATATCATCGTAAATGGAGTTTACGGGTATTCCTATTCGCGTAACCGGTTTGGTTTAGCTGCGAATCCATGCATTATTGTAGGAACATTCCATACGGACTAGAAATAGACTACATATCATCACGATACCATTTTCATGCTATACCACTCGTAGGAGTTCCAAATTAACATTTTTAGTATATTTGACGTTTTACGTATATTTATTTTAAATAAACGTTAACACACGGTTTATAAACACGACGAATATATCTAAATATTCCCACAATGGTCCCGACATATTTTTATATCCATTATATCATCATAAAAGTTATAATATTCATTTACCCAGTATTTTGGAAATTTATTTTATTTATAACGTAAGTTTATAAATATTACGACGGTTTTTGTGAAAACTAAACAATAATCACCCGATCACTCAATACTTGTACCCAACATATTATTACAATTTTTATAACTTTATTTTGACCCGAATAACTTCGTTAATATTTATTTCTAGCAAACCCGATACCCGAATTTACGTTTCGCGATTTAAAACTTTACAGTTTGCGATTATCGGAACCAAAACCGACTCCGTGAACCAGATAACACCAAGCTTACTACACACTCATCCCAATCCAACCATGTGCCGCCCCCCCCCATTTCCATGTTACTTCCATTTTATCTAATAATTACCAAAATGCCATCACCTCAAAATATCTAAAAACCTAAATCACATTTCACACTTGTTTTCATATAATCAAAAACTTACACTTTTCTTCTCTTTTCTCTCATCAAACCCACGACCCAAATATGATCCAAGACCAAGATCCATTATTTTTCAAAGATCAAAGCTACAAAGTTGTTCATTTTGTCATCCTAATCAAGAATCTTACAACAAAAACACAAGAAACACAAGGTTTCTCATCATCTAATCACCCCATTATTTCAAAGTGAGTATTCACCTTTATTTTCATGGATTTCATCAATTAACACATGTATCTTATGTTTTCATGCTTAATTCTTGTACTAAAGTTAGCTATTACACATTATTTTTGTAACTTTTTGAAACATACAAACCCAGTTTTGATTTAGGTGTTTCCTTTGTTAATTAACTGAGTTACTAGTGGTTTGGGATGCACCCTAAGAAGGTGATCTGAGCTTCAGGTAGATCCAAGAGTCTCGTTTTTCATTGTCGTATTGACGTGGTTTTTGATCATGTTGTGAAAGATCAAACTGTGGATCGAAATTAATATGTTGTGTTACACTCTGTTCACAAAGGTATCTTCCGAGAAGAATTGCCAAAATGAATACCGTGGCCTATAGCTATCACGCCCAGTGCGATTGTGGTCTCCATATGATTTGGCTTGACAAAAGATTTTCTGAGAGTGGCAATTAAACAGGCGTATCGCCCATCTGATTGAACTCACATAGTCGCGTCGATCATTAGGCGGGAGATAAAAACGGTGACATGTTATATCCTATTAAACGATCAGGTGAGATTAGTTGATTTAACCAATTACTCTTAAACGACAATAATATATGACTACCTTTGCAGAAAAATGCCAGAATCTGGTTTGCTGTTGGACGTTTTCGTTGTGCGCAAGAACGATCGCGTACAAGTTTGATCTCACTATGAGTCAACAAAAGCTAAAGAAGTCGTACCAACCCGTAGCTTGTAGCACCACTTTAGGTCAACTGTAACACGATTCCTCCGTGGACTATAAAGAACGTAAGGAAACGAACTATAACGACCAAGATATACGCGTTTTCAACCTTACCGTATAAAATACATTTTCACCCAGCACCAACACTTTAGAATTTTTCTTCGAGTGTTAACCAGGTTCGCCAGCTAAACCATGTTTGAGCTCATTGGGTTGCTCATCAAATCAATGACATAGTACCGTCTGTTCTGGAGAATAATGTATAGACCATCTAATCAACCGAAAAACTAGTTATTTCTCTCCAGAACCTTAGATTGTTTCCACAATATACATACGTTCTCCCGGTATCATGATTGGATTAGTACACCGGATACACTGACAAGATAGCATGTTGGATCAAACTATCCAATGATCGCGCTACTCATAACATATTGTGTTTAGACCACATAAACCACCCAATATTTCTGCTGAGAAACCAGCATAACGGCGTCCTGAACGCCCCGTCTTGGAATATCCTCCCTTCCCACGCAATCTCTGAGGTTGAGATGAATACTCAAGCTGGCATGATCTTCAGTCTACTTTTCTTTAGTATGTTAGTAAGCTCGTATCTCTTGCAATGAGAATCCAACTCTCGCAACTTCATCTGAGACTTTCTAGCTAATGTCACAAGCTTTTAAAGTATTCGGTAGTTGGTTCCCGTGTAAAACAGGTTTTCTTATCATCATTCGATCACTAGGCTCTTTCAACTCTGGGCTCAGAGCTTAATCCAAGAGTACCCAAGTCACTCTATGACACTTTCAGTAAACGATCCATCCTATACTTTCCTTCTCTATTCTGACGCAAATCCCGGAGCCTTCCCTAATGTGTGTGTACTGTTCTTTATTGACAATTCCTCTCATCTCGATGGGTGCTAGTCATTATGGCGCATCGCGCAATAGGTTCGGCCTCCTGGTGATATAAAAAAAAAAAAAAAAAAAAAAAAAAATTCAACACTTTAGATCACATTACCTTAATTCGAACTAGCTGTGTTTAAACCTTCCGTTATTTGTCGAGACTCAGGCGGAAGGGCTCCGTGCAAAGTATGTTATCTAGGAAATACCTCAGCGAAATATACTCATCGAGCCCGAACATTGATACCAGGTAAACCCTCCTGAGCTCGCGGTCATTTTCTCGCATCCGACTCACCTTATTCTAGTTCCCCACATGAAGCTACGAAATGCGAATTGAGTGTATAGTAATCCTAACATTTTCGCTCTGATTCATGTTTCATTGTTTCCTTTTATGCGGTAGTGAAACACATCAAGTTAGTATTTCAACGCCTCTAAAACTATTCAATTAATTGGTAGCGTAGTGTTATGTGCGATCTAACGTGCTCGCTATTCAAGTTTCCAAGTATTTCAAGGGCTTACATAATTAGGTCGTGTAAGACTTATCATCTGAAGCATACCGATCGACCAGGTGAGTCTACATCTCGCCCCAATCATCTTTCTATATGGTTTAATTTTACTATACTTTGTCATAATGTACGATCTATAGACTATGCAAAACGGGTCTGAGGGGGATTTCCACGTAAAATTTACTTCACTAATATTGCTCAATTACAAGTTTCAAATTATGATTTACTTAAATCCCCTTGCACTGATGCAGGATGAATTATGAGTGGGTACAANACCCCAAAAACATTACTTTCCGCTGCAAACCATTTTTGGGGGTGTGACACATTTAGTCACATAAATATGTTACAGTGTGACCGTTTGAAATCGACCATGTGTGACAATAGGCCATTTTTGTACTAGTGTTACTTTATTATGTATGAGAATCGGTGCTTGATTGTTTACTTTAGTGATTCTCAGGAAATAACAAGTAATAGGTAAAACTTGGAGATTTTGGACGAATTACGGAGCAAATTAATCAAGATGGAAAAGTCTACTGAAATCAAGGAGATACGCCGCATCATTCTAGACAGATGCGCCATACAATCATACTTAGATGAATTCGAAGACCATTGCCTGACTTTGAAGAATGCGTCGCATGTGATTTTATCATGCGCCGCATATGAAACTTTGGTCAACGAAGAAGATCCAACTTGTTCTACTCCAGATACGCCGCATCACAATATTGACATATGGCGTATTACTATCAAGACTTCACCAAATACAATCCAAGATACTGAAGGACATGCGCCGCATAAAGATTCAAGATACGCCGCATCTGAAGACGGTGTATGAAGATTCCAGAATATAGTAATCTTGGACCCCATGCCAAGTTACCTCAATGCGCCACATCTACTTAGTTGATGCACCGCATCGTGCCCTCAGACAGAAACTATAAATACACCATCATTACCTACGAATTTTGTGTGCAACATAACCCTA
The DNA here is from genome assembly GCA_014162995.1 of Artemisia annua. Classification (NCBI taxonomy): domain Eukaryota; kingdom Viridiplantae; phylum Streptophyta; class Magnoliopsida; order Asterales; family Asteraceae; genus Artemisia; species Artemisia annua. The sequence continues at coordinate 238,356 of LBNU01007608.1, forward strand.
AGGAAATGNACTATCAAGACTTCACCAAATACAATCCAAGATACTGAAGGACATGCGCCGCATAAAGATTCAAGATACGCCGCATCTGAAGACGGTGTATGAAGATTCCAGAATATAGTAATCTTGGACCCCATGCCAAGTTACCTCAATGCGCCACATCTACTTAGTTGATGCACCGCATCGTGCCCTCAGACAGAAACTATAAATACACCATCATTACCTACGAATTTTGTGTGCAACATAACCCTAAGGAAATGAATTCAGATGAAGAAGCAACACAAGACACACCCTAAACGAAGAACTTAGAACAGAAAGAAGGTCCTACGTGTATTTAATTCATTAAGTAGTTTTGTTTTATCTGCAATAGTAAGCTTTAATCCATCAGGATTGATAGGCTTGTGGCCACCATACTGCTCCCCTTAAAATTGCTTTCCCATCGATTAAAGTTTATATGATGTTTTTTTGGTGACTTGTATATGTGCATTGATAACCTCTGTGTCTAGTTGAGTTTTGCTTGGCTGCCATACCCCCTCCTCGCCTACTTAACTGGTGTCTAGATAAGTGGGATAGGCATAAGTGATCATTAAGAGTTTACTCGCCTATATTTAGGATCCAATGAGACAGATAAGATTACGATACTCATCATATAAAAGTAGCAATAAAACAAGTGACAAGCTACTTAACCATAGGACAGGCCTTCTATATGTATCTATTATCTATCTGTGTACGTGTTTGATATTCTCTGATTCGTTCTCATTAGTTTTACTCTTCTATTAAATCTACCAATTTGTGCTAGTCTCTCAGACTAAACCCCCCTTGCGTTAGATTAGGTTGTAAAACTAACTTAGAATATTAAAATACTGATTAGGTTAACTAGATATTACGTTCCACTCTTAGTGATCGACACTCTACTTACCACTATCTACTTATTGATCGGGTACACTGCCCGTTATTGTGTGTGTTATAGGATAAGTTGGCAAAATATAAATTTAAAACTTGAATAGGCATAAACCCCTATACGTACTACAACGTGACACACAGCACATCAAGTTTTTGGCACGTTTCCGGGGAGTGAATTGTTAATATCTGTTTATCTAGTTAGTATTTTAATTAGGTTTTCTAACTTTTTAGGTTTTTGTATATTTTTGATTCTAACCACTAACTTTGTTGTATATTAGTTAGATTGCATTCATTGTATAATTTGCATATTTACTGTTTTTATTTGTTTTTCTTTGTTTTTGTATTTTTTTTTTCTTTTATTTTTCTGCATTAACTGCTGTCGCTGTATTCTGCTGATACAAACGATACGGCGCATCTATTATTTAGATGCGGCATATGGCATTTTAATTTTTATATACAGTGCGTTTAATAATTCTAATACGGCACATCTATCCCCCAGATACGACGTATTCTGTTTTTAATCAGAAATCTTTTTAAACCCTACCTGACATACGGCGCATCTGTTTTACAGATACGACGTATTTATTTATTTATTAAAAACAGCTTTCGAATTATTAAATAAAAGCAGTGCATTGATTTTGATCGATACGACGCATTTAGACCTAAATCAAAAATCTTGTATTTTGAAGCGTAACGAAGATACGGCATATTAGCTTTTGCTATACGGCGCATTTAATTTTTATAAATATAATTGATTTTTGATAACCTAAAACATACGGCGCATTCAAATTTATAAAGTGGCGTATTATTTTTCTGAATNATACGACGTATTTATTTATTTATTAAAAACAGCTTTCGAATTATTAAATAAAAGCAGTGCATTGATTTTGATCGATACGACGCATTTAGACCTAAATCAAAAATCTTGTATTTTGAAGCGTAACGAAGATACGGCATATTAGCTTTTGCTATACGGCGCATTTAATTTTTATAAATATAATTGATTTTTGATAACCTAAAACATACGGCGCATTCAAATTTATAAAGTGGCGTATTATTTTTCTGAATAAAATTCTGATTTATTTTTAACGTAATTAGATACGGCACATCCTATTCTTAGGATATGGCGCATCGTCTGCAGATATCAGAAAAATTTGTCTGATTTACAATTTCCTTGCATGATAGGGTACAAACAAACTGACGCCAATTTCTTTCCCATATTACCAATTAAAGTCATGTCAAAAACCTTTTACAATTCTATTATGAAAAAGAAGGTTGAATATAGGGGAAAGAATGTGGTCGGAGCCTTTATAAATGTGCCTATTTTTGTTGCAAAATTTACTATTGTTACAGATTTTACTGTGGTGGAAGACATGGATGCCTATCGTGACAAAGAGATGGGAGATGTGATTGGTAGCAAATCATTTTGTAGGGAGATTACTATTAATGCAAAAAGTTTTGAAAGAAGAATCACCTTTCAAAGTGGAAGCAACGTTATCACTTATATGATGCCTCGCACTCACCCAAGTTTTTAACATGCCACTAACAAGTTTTGCTACAAATTTTCACCATTTCTTTACGTAGATGACAATGACGAACAGAAAGGGATCGAGTATCCATGTCAAAAGATGAAGGGATTCTACGAAGGAGTATTGAAATTAGGACCTGAATATGTCCGCGACGAATTAATAAGCAGATGGATCCCGAACGGGCATGTGGGAATCAATAGAACGAAATAGGAGCTGAAGATGAGTCTAACTTGAAGACTCTGGAATAAAGAAAAGTGCTGACCGGGAGACAAGCTGATTTTATCTTTACTACTTTTTGTGTCGAGTTTGTCAGACCTATAGTCGATGCGGCGCATCTCCTTCCATAGATGCGGCGTATCAATTACTTAGGTCATATCTTTATTTTTCTGCATTTTTTATTTTTATTTTTAGACTTTAAAACATTCTGTCAGTTTATTTAATGCGGCGCATCCCTGGTTAAGGATGCGACGCATCTTATTTTCTGATTCGTATTAATTCCAGGCTCGATACGGCGTATCCCTTTCCATGGATGCTGCGTATCGACTGACCTGATGAAATTTTTATTTTTATTTTTTATTTCTTAGGTTTTACTTTCTAACTACTAATGAATTATGAACAAGTTTGATTTTCTTAAACTCAGGTGTGGAATTTTAGAATGATGATATTTATAGGATTGCTCGCAAACGCATAATGGAAGATCATACCGAGCAAATCTAAGGGAGTTTTTCCGTTCTAATTCTTTTTAATTTCCTGTTTTTAAATTTAGGTACAAACAACGAGGACGCTGTATAACTTAAGTGGGGGGATGGAGAATTAGAACGTTAATTATCCTAAACTTTTCAAAAATATGCTTAATCAATGTATAATATGTCAAAATTTAAAAATTTTTAGCATGTTTTTGTTTAGTCTAAATTACATAACCGCACACATAACCTTATTTTCAAAATTGTGAGAACTTTTTTCACAAATATTTTAGTGTGCCGGTGACTTGTAAACTTTAGAAATTGGCTTATATACTATTTGAGTCCACCATAATGAGTATTATTGATATAATTGGAGTGACTTGTCTAATTTGGTAAATTTCTAGGATTACACCCAAATAGCCTTTAAATGTTATGTGTTATTAACTAACTTCATTGGTTAGTTAACCCCCGTTTAAACCCTTTTGTTTACTCTCACTTTTAGAGTAAGATACCTCTAGAAAAACCCTCAGAGCCATTCCTTTCGTTTTGTACACCTATGTTTTATGTTTCGTTACACCTTAGCCTACCCTGTAGATTAAAGTCTGTGGTTAGTTGCTTAGGCAAAGTGTTTTTTCTTGCGTAACCTGTGTTCGTGTGTGTAATTCATTATCTTTGGTTAGGTCGGAAAATTGCACAATGCAATTGGAGTGGAAGTACATATTGTATAATTTTTATTTTCGTGTGTTTACTACTTTCACTATTACTTTTATATCTGAAGTTTTGAAAAGTAAAGAAATATTATCCGAAAAATTCGTGATAGTAAAGTTGTGAAATTTTACACATCTATGTTAGTAAAAAAAATCGAAAAAATTAGAAAAGAAAAAGAAAGAAGAAAAGTTGGAAGTTTGTTTCACCAACTATTGTAAAGTTTTGTATTAAGTGAAAGATATCTCCACTATTTGTTGTTGTAATATATTTATGGATTGAAAGGGAGGTGGCCGTTATGGGAACGCCAACTAAGGTTTTTTCTTTGTTTATGATTTTATTGAGTATAATTCGTGTCTACCTAAAGCGTAAGTTACATGAGTCAAAGCGTGAGTTGTTTAATGATATGAGTCTTATTCATGGGATGGTTGGGAAGTGATTAACCACACATTAGGACTTGATCTATTTTTTTTTTGTATTTTTTATTTTACACCAATTTTTATCCCAAATATTATCCATACCCAACCGTATTGTTCTATTCGTTGTTAGCTTTCGAGCATCCGAATAAAATGATGGCTAAGCAAGAATGTAGAATGTATGAATAAGGTAGTGACCATCCGAGTATTAGATTAATTGACTAACGCGCTAGCGATCTAGTTTGTAACTTGGTGACCATCCGTTATGCAAATAACGTGCTAGCAATCTAATGATGATATTAGTGACCATCCGTTAGCTGAAGCGTCGAGGACTCGCGCTAGCGATCTACTAAGTTTATGCAGGAAACGTTTGAGCAAAGCTAGGTTTAACCCTTAAGCCTCAAAACCCCTTTTACCGCTTTATACTTGTTACTCCTTAGCTTTAGTGGAGGAGATGTGTATGTCTGCCAAGCCTATGATAGAATATTTGATGCGTGGTTTTGCAACCTTGCAAAAGGTTTTAATTCTCAAGGGATCTTGAGAAGCTTGCAATCCCCACCAGGCAGTGTACTTGACCGATGTAGTATAGTGAGTGGCAAGTACCGGGGGATTGATCGTTCTCTAGGGGAATAGTGTCGTTAGGATTGAAAACTACGTGAACTAGGTCTAAAGGTGAGGGAAGATTCTTTTTGTATTTTTATATTTTATGAAACCAAAGTAAAATCTGGGGTATTGGAAGAGTGGGAGGAATTAGTTGCTAGTCAACTAACCAAAAATAACTATTAATGCAAATAAAATAAAATAACAAGAAAAGTAAATTGTGGTGAACTTTTTATAGTGAGAAAATGTGTTTACTTAGATTTCACTACTCCCTAGCTATCTCTTATTAATTAATTGGTTTGTTATAATTGTTTGGATGAAGGGTTGTTTTCCTTAATACCAGTCGTGGGGGCGTGTACGTCCTTCCCCAACTCTAAAAGCTTTTATCTCTTACTATGACGACACGTTTAGTATCCTATCATGGCCTTCGCAATAGTCACTTATGCATTAAAAACAACCAACAACATCGGTGTAGACAACCGAGAAACGTTTCTCAAGACATTCAAGCCAGTTACCATATAGGAATTCGACCAGTTTTCTCAAGCCTAACACGAAATCAATCACCCAATACAATCAAACAAACCAACAATCAATAATTAATAGCAAGGTTTCATTAGATCTAAGCAAACACTAAAAAACCTAAGCTAGCATGTTAAAAGAAAGACAAGCATAAAAGATAATCAAACAACTCATAGACATATTGAATGATTAAAAGGTAAACTTATCTTCAATTGAGCATGGATAAAAGAAGGGTTTGAAACCCTTACAAAAGGTGTAAAATTCGGCTAGGGTTTGTTGCACAAAAGTTCCACACTAATGAATGAAAAATCCAAAACTATATATAGAGTTACAAAGGTGACGGCGTCAGCTTTTGGATCCTGACGTTGTCATCTCGCCGCTATTAGGGTTTCTTGTCGTCCAATCCAGCTTCTTGACGTCGTCACCCTTTAAATCTTTCTGGGCCGTCTCTCTTTGTGATAGTACGTGACGTCCTACACTTTTTATGACGTGACGCCGTCACGTTGAATTCTTCAAATCCTACTCTGGCGCGTCAAGTGTAAATAATCATCCACCTCTTCATTCATAAAGTGACGACGTCACCTTGTGACTCCTGACGCCGTCAGGTACAATTTCCAGCATGGTTTCTTGACTTTGTTGTTTTCTTCACTTTTAACTCCAAAAGCATCCAAAATGCTCCATTTTCCAGAATTCTCGTCCAAAGTACCTAAAATGATAAAAGGAACAATTTGAGGTAATATTTGATCATAATATCACGATTTAGGGCTTAAATGACCCTAAAAGTGTAACAAATATTTCCTTATCAATATTCGTCATGACTGAGCAACTAAATGATTTAGAATTGTTTTGATATTGAAAAATTTATTTTGTTTCTACTTCGTTAAGTGTTTGGTTGTGTGATTATGATAAAACGAATAAGTGCTTAATGATAAAAATAAATCCTAATATCTTTTAGGATACTATTTCATAAATTCAATCTAAAGGCTTACTTGAGGACAAGTAAAGTTCAAGTGGAGGAATATTTGAAGACATAAAATAAGTACATTATATTGACATCATTTATCCTATTTAATTGACTTGTTTTACTTTATTATGTATGAGAATCGGTGCTTGATTGTTTACTTTAGTGATTCTCAGGAAATAACAAGCAATAGGTGAAACTTGGCGATTTTGGACGAATTATGGAGCAAATTAATCAAGATGGAAAAGTCTACTGAAATAAAGGAGATACGCCGCATCATTCTAGACAGATGTGCCGTACAATCATACTTAGATGAATTCGAAGACCATTGCCTGACTTTGAAGAATGCGCCGCATGTGATTTTATCATACGCCGCATATAAAACTTTGGTCAACGAAGAAGATCTAACTTGTTCTACTCCAGATACGCCGCATCACAATATTGACATACGGCGTATTACTATCAAGACTTCACCAAATGCAATCCAAGATACTAAAGGACATGCGCCGCATAAAGATTCAAGATACGCCGCATCTGAAGACGGTGTACGAAGATTCCATAATATAATAATCTTGGACCCACGCGAAGTTACCTCAATGCGCCGCATCTACTTAGTTGATGCGACGCATCGTGCCCATAGACAGAAACTATAAATACACCATCATTACCTACTAATTTTGTGTGCAACTAAGGAGACGAATTCAAACGAAGAAGCAACACAAGACACACCCTAAACGAAGATCTTAGAGCAGAAAGAAGGTCTTGCATGTATTTAATTCATTAAGTAATTTTGTTTTATCTGTAATAGTAAGCTTTAATCCATCAGGATTGATGGGCTTGTGGCCACCATACTGTTCCCCTTGAAATTGCTTTCTCATCGATTAAAGTTTATATGATGTCTTTTTGGTGACTTGTATATGTGCATTGATAACCTCTGTGTCTAGTTGTTTTTTGCTTGGGCTGCCATACCCCATCCTCGCCTCCTTAACTACTGTCTAGATAAGTGGGATAGGCATAAGTGATCATTAAGAGTTTACTCGCCTATATTTAGGATCGACAGATAAGATTACGATACTCATCATATAAAACTAGCAATAAAACAAGTGACAAGCTACTTAACCATAGGACAGGATTTCTATCTGTATCTATTATCTATTCGTGTACGTGTTTTCTATTCTCTGATTCGTTCTCTTTAGTTTTACCTTTCTATTAAATCTACCAATTTGTGCTAGTCTCTCAGACTAAACCCCCCTTGCGTTAGATTAGGTTGTAAAACTAACTTAGAATATTAAAATACTGATTAGGTTAACTACATATTACGTTCCACTCTTAGTGATCGACACTCTACTTACCACTATCTGCATATTGATCGGGTACACTGCCCGTTAGTGTGTGTGTTACAGGATAAGCCAGCAAAATATAAATTTAAAACTTGAATAGGAATAAACCCCTATACTACAACGTGACACACAGCACATCAGACGTCGTGAACCCTTGTTAGTTCATTATGGCTAAAAATACTCTAATCATCCATATAGGACGTCTAGTCCTGTTTTTAGTAATTTTCTTTTAACATATTATGCTATTCATCCACTAAAGCTGTCTAAAATCTATATGTAATGACAAACGAGTCATATGAGCATACTAGTTATCCACATAGGATGTCTGATGTGCATGTGTTATCGTTGTAGAATAGGATTATTATTCTTATCAAGTTTTAAATTTATATTTAGTCGACTTATCCTATAAAACACATTATCGAGCAGTGTACCCGATCAATGTAGCTAGTTGGTGAGTAGAGTGTCGATCACTAAGAGTGGACGTTAATACCTAGAATGTCTATCAGTATTTTAATTCCTAAGTTAGTTCTAAAAACCTAATCTAACGCAAGGGGGTTCAACCTGAGAGACTGGCACGATTTGAGTTGATTAATAGTAATTAAACTATGGAGTTGAATAAGCGATAGGCTAATGATAAGGCGAAAAGTGTACCACTTTTCGGGGGTCATTTAAGCCCTAAATCGTATTTATTTGATCAATTATTGCCCTAAATCGTTCCTTTTGGCATTTTAGGTACTTTGAAGAGAAATTCTAGAAAAGGAAGTATTTTGGACGTTTTTGGAGCATAAAAGTGAAGAATTCGACAAAGTGCTAAAATCTGCTGGAATAGTACTCCATACGGCATCAAGCTTGGATGTGACGCCGTCAAGTCTTGATAAGCCAGAACGGATTAAAGGGGGACGGCGTCAAGAAGGCCATCAAGAAACCCTAAGCACGGCGAGGTGACGGCGTCAAGGCTATAACGTGACGCCGTCAGATCTGATTTTCTATATATATTCTCATAATTTTTAGTCATAGGTGTGGAACTTTTTAGGGAGAAACCCTAGACGAATTTTATCATCTTTTTCAAGGTTTTTCACCTTGAGATCTTCCATGTTACATTGAAGATAAGTAATCAATTAATCATTCAATATGTCTATGTGTTGTTTTATTCTATCTTATTCTTGTCTTTTGTTTAACATGCTAGGCTAGGTTTTCTTTGTGTTTGCTTAGATCTAATGAAACCTAACTATTGATTATTGATTGAATGGTGTGTTATTGATTGTATTGGATGAATGTTTATCGATGTTAGGCTTAAGAAAACTGGCAGAATATGCTTGGAATATGCTTTCTTCACCAACAATTAAGATATCCAGAATACACCGTATTCTCTATGGAATACGTCGTATTCCACCTCTGGCACGAAACTATAAATATAAACCCTATACGGGAGTTTTAAGGATCAATCACTTACCACTCTCAACCACAGCCGAATTTCACCATTCCAAGGCTCCAAGATCAGTCCGAAGAACTAGGAAAACAAGAAGAGAAAATCTCGTATCATCACACTCATGTTATCATAAACCCTTGAATCCTTGCTAAGTTTTGTTAACGACAAAGTATAAACTTTAATTCTTAGCAAATCATGAATATAGTTTAAGCCTTTCATAACTAGAACTTTATTTCATTTAAACAATACATTTGCTACATTTACATTTTGCATAAAACATAACATTTACATATTTCTATAAATAGAAAATGTTGTATGACATCATGGCATGCATCATGAGTATTTATGGAAAGATTTCCAAATCTAGAAGTTGACTTTCCATAAGATTTCTTACACACTTGGAAAGATTCTTACTCAAACTATCTTGTAGTTGACTTAAAGGATCTTGATTTGACATTGCATAGATATGGAAAGATTTCTTGAGCATTTGACTATCAGGTCTGGCGGAACCCTGTGGATACAAGGGCGGAACCCTTGTTTTGGTTCTGCCAGGTCCGCCAGCCTGCTGGTCTTGTTTGGCTATAAATACCAAGCCACACTCAAGAATTCTCTCATCACTTCTCATTATATTTTACACATACATTCTCAGTACTAACTCATTAACATTTCATTTGTGTGAGATCTTTTGTAGCAAAGAAGATCACAAGTTCATACCAAAAGTTACAAGTCTTAACATAACGTTGCAAGTCTTGATAGCTTAGCATTGTGTAAACTCGTGAGGTTTATACATCATTTCATTGTGTAATTTTCAGTTGTGATCGGTTAGTATTTTAGGCCTTAAAATACATAGTTTAACGGGAGTGGTTGTACCCTTGAAAAAGAACTCGACATCTAGCTTTGTGTCGGAAATCTTGTGTAAGAGACGTGTAAGGTTTTCTCCACCGGTGAAAGGAGCTTGTTGACTAGTGATTGAAACTCTCGAGTTGGATACTCGGGGCGTGGAGTAGGGCAAGGAAAAAGAGTCCTTGTAGCTGAACCACGATAAACAATCGTGTTGTGGTTTGATCGTTTCTTACTTTATACTTGCATATTACTTATCATTAATTAGTAATTGTTGATTACACGTAAACTTTTCAAAGTTAAGTAAGTTAAAAATCGGTAAAACCATTCAACCCCCCTTCTAGTTTTCCACAATAAGAATTGCCAAAAACTTAAGGATTCTTCATGATGAAGAAACCTCATTTGACACCTCTACTTATGTGTGAAACGTGGGAAATGGGAGGGAGTTATCTCCCTGGACCGATTTTGTGATAAACCGATTTTTGGTGAACTAGAAAGAAGGCTGGAGGTGATCTTAATTAGTTCTTCATTCAAGGTAAGCATAAATTCACTAGTTTTAGTTTAATTGTTTATATGAGTAGAATTGGAGGTTTTAGGATGGAATGGGTATAATGATAATCCTAGCCCTAGTTAAGATGTTTCATGATCAAAAGATGACAATGTTATGAATGAATATTGATATGATGAAATTAGTAGAGAGTTAGTTATGTTATGATTAGTTGTTAATGGAAGTAGGAGTGTTTGGCACTATGCTTGAACGAGACCAAATTAGTAGTTAAAAGATGAAGTTTATGTATTAGATGATTTAGTGATTCATAATAGTGATAGTATGATTGTTATATGTTTAGGTGATCATGGGAAGCAAGTGGAAGCTTAGCTCGATATTGAAAGGTGAGTAACGAATTAGCCTAGCATGATTTAGTAGTATAACAAAACTGCTACAGGTACCCACAGACCAGACGGAACCAAAAACTTGGTTCCGTTCATTAAACCTAAAGGTTTCGCGGGGTCTGCAACAGAAAAGATAGTTTTTACGTTGGATCGTACTAAATTCGTTAAAGTCACAAATAGGCCCAAAACTAGTATAAATGATACAAAACTAGAACCTGCTACTAAAATTGGAGTAGGACTTGGCAAAAATGAATTTAGAGCTAAAACCACTCAAACGAGACCTAGAACTCCTATTCCCAAACGCCCCTTTCCAAAGAGTAACTACAACACTCAACCAAACTACCAACATGGTTGGAACCAAAACATACCTAGACATTACCAAACTCCAAATTACATGTCATGGAACTCATATGTTCTATTTTCATACATGGATCAAGTTAATGGTATGTTTAACCAAAATGGACCCATGAGATATTGGGGACCAAACGTTTGAGTGTTTTTCATAAAATAGGTGTGCTTCAAAGTTAGTTTGGAATCGGATGAATGGATCAAAGATAGCGGTTGCTCAAGGCACATGACGGGTAACAAAAGCCTCTTTTCAACATATCAAGAATGTGATGGAGGTAATGTTACGTTTGGTAGCAAAGTTAAAAGCAAAATCATCAGAAAAGGTACAATTTCTCATGACTCCCTCTCTATAGATGATGTAGCTCATGTTGATAACCTAGGTTTTAATCTCCTTAGTATTAGTCAACTTTTCCGCAAAAAGTATAACATCTTTTTCAGTGAAAATGGAAGTAAAATACTTAAAGACGGCATAACCATAGCCAAAGGTGTTCTTAAGAACAACGTGTATGTCATGAAGATGGATCAAACATCTAAAGACAAACTTTGTCTCACCTCATTAGATGAATCTTCAACTTTATGGCATAGACGTTTAGGACACGCTAACATGAGACTTATCCAAAACCTCTCCTCCAAAGACTTAATTCGAAACCTACCCAAGTTGAAATATGACCAACACTTTTGTGATGCTTGCAAAGTTGGTAAACAAGTTCATAATAGCCATAAGGCTAAAAATATGGTGTCCACATCTAGGTGTCTAGAACTTTTACATATGGGTTTGTTCGGTCCATCCGCTATACAAAGTTATGGAGGTAACTTCTACACTTTGGTTATAGTAGATGATTATTCAAGATATACTTGGACAAAATTTTTGAAAAGTAAGAACGAAGCTTTTGACCAATTTGAAATTCTAAGTAAGAAAATTCAAATCAATTAGGAACTTGCATTGTGTCTATTAGAACGGATCACGGTCGTGAATTTGACAATGAAATACAATTTGGAAACTTTTGTGATAAAAATGGTATAACACATAATTTTTCAGCACCACGCACTCCTCAAACTAATGGTGTAGTAGAACTCAAAAACCGGACTCTACAAGAGATGAGTAGAACAATGCTTAATGAACAAAATATTCCACAAAAGTTTTGGTGTAATGCCGTTGACACGTCAACCTACATTTTAAATCGTGTCTTAATTAGATCATTTTTAAACAAAACTCCATACGAACTATATAAAGGTGAAAAGCCTACATTAGGATATTTTAGAGTATTTGGGAGTAAATGCTTTATACTTAACACCAAGGATTATCTCACCAAATTTGACCCAAAGTCTTATGAAGATGTATTTCTTGGATACTCCCAAAATAGCAAAGCTTATATTGTGTTGAACAAAGAAACCTTAAGAGTCGAGGAATCGTTGAACGTAACATTCGACGAGAGTCCACCTCCCTCTAAGACATCACCTTTGGTAGATGATGACTTAGTTGAAAGTCAAGCTATGAAAAATCAAGAAATCTTGGATAATGACAAGGAAGATGAACTATTAAACAAAGAAATTGTCAATGTTAAAGAATCTAAAAGTCAATCATTAGATAGTGTCATAGGAAATATTAATGAAAGAACACTAAGATCAAAAGTTTAAAATGAAAGTAACTTCTTTTGTTTTGTGTCAACCATTGAACCGAAAAATATAAACAAAGCCATAAAAGATGAGTCATGGGTAATAGCCATACAAGAAGAATTAAACCAATTTGTTAGAAATGACGTTTGGACATTAGTTCCTCAACCAAAAAGTCAAACAATAATTGGAACAAAAGGGGTCTTTCGTAATAAAATGGATGAAAATGGTATTGTGTCTAGAAACAAAGCTAGGCTAGTAGCACAAGGATATAATCAATAAGAAGGCATTGACTACGATGAAACTTTTGCTCTGGTTGCTAGGCTCGAGTCAATAAGGATTTTACTTGCATATGCATGCGCACACAATTTTAAACTATTTCAAATGGACGTCAAAAGTGCATTCTTAAACGAGTTTATAAATGAAGAAGT
>LBNU01007608.1:266824-284040 GCA_014162995.1 Artemisia annua
AGTAAGAGAATCTAAGCCTGTGTAATGTGCAAAACCACTATCGCCTTAAAGTCCTTCTTAGTTGCCATAAGTATTCCATGGGCTTAGTTGATAATACTTCCCTTCTATACTTATACAACATAAGACGCACAGCGCATTCACACATATTATTCATAGTCCAATCTATTGTTGGATGACATCATATTCGGATCAACTTGTCAAGATCTATGTGAATGATTTCTCGAAAATCATGCATGATGAGTTTGAGATGAAGTATATGGGAAACTCAAACTTTTTCTTAGGACTTCAAAATCAAACAACTAGAAAGATGGATCTTCTTTGAATCCAATCTAAGTATATTAAGGACATGCTTAGGAAATTTGGTTTATGAAGATTCTAAACCAATTAAAACACCCATGTCCACGGGAAACTAAACCTCGTCAAGGATGAGGAAAATGAATCCGTAGATAGCACTAAATATAGAGGTATGATTGGAGTCTATCTTTACCTACCAAAAGCTGTACGGGTAGATGACTCCCGACTACTTTCATTTTGGTTAAGTTTACAGAGAGTATTGCTCTCAGATGTTTGTCGTGATAACGTTTTCTCAAGTATGTATCCTGTATTGAACTATCTGCAATCTCATTCTTGAAAGCCGTTAAAACGGATCTTTAGATACTTGGATCTAGGAGGGCATACACAGGGGAACTTAGGATTACTGGTGAGAGTTATTCTGCAAGATAAGGATCTGGTAAGTTGTGGGGAGCGAGGGAGCGGGGTGTATTAGTAAGGTTGGACATTCATCTACTCCGACTCCGCGAATCATTTTGAAGCCGGTGACTATGTCGAGTTAGGATAAAAGTCACAAGTGGGTATATGGGTTACTGGTAGGATGTTGATTGGCATGCTTGTTCTTCACTTGGGGATGCATTAGGGTTCTTTCTCGAAGTTACAAACGTTCTTCAGCATATAGGCGCGGAGAAGAGAAAGCCGAATGTACCTCATATCGGCCAGGGAAAAGCATGATGATCAATCACAACCGTACTCATTGTGAGTGAAAGCAACAACGCTCAGGTAGTGTTGTCGAGGCTAAGGATATTGACAATGAGAAATATAAAGCGTAGAGGCATTTCATAGGCATAGCCGTTGTGCCTTGCACGGAATGTCCGCCATTCTCTTTGCCATATAGTAGGCAAGGTTGAGGATTGCCTAGACGGAGAGGGGTAATAATATAGCTAAGGCAAAGGTTGATGTGATCCCGGTTCCCTATGGTGCTAATGACGTTAGCACGGAGGACTTCTTCCCATTTCCTATATTGAGGCATGAGTTCATTAAGCTCCATTCCAAATGGATCTTTTTGAACCACTTCCGCTTCGGGTTCTCCTAGTGTTGCTAGTTCGGAAAAGAGATGGTCTCGAAGGATTTCTTTGGGAACAAGTGGGGTGTTGTAAGGATGGAGTCGGTCATCTAGAGTGTCAAGGTTTGCAAGGGAGTGGTTGTCGGAGTAGAGACAAGTCCCATGGTTTGGAACACCTAGAATTTGGGCAAACTCTTCTAAGGTGAATGAGTATGGGTGGCACTAACCGAAAAGTTGATTACATCTTCCAAATCATCGGTGGAGAGATGGATGGAGGCATAGAATTCTAAAATGAACCTAGGGCAAATATTCATTTATTTCCAAAAGACACTCAAAGTTGATGGTTGCTAGTTCGGCACGAAGGTTTTCCTTCAAGAAAGGGTGGGTCTATGGTTCTACCTCATGAACATAGCGTTTTTCTAGAGCCTTAAAATGTCTACTTGGTGTGGAGTTTAAGCCATTAGTTTTGTGGTGTTTGGGAAGTAGTTAAGGGTTGCCTTATGATCGTAATGGGTGACGGGAGGCATGAGAACTAGAAAAAATAAATTCACATTTTAGTTTCAAGTAATAGACTTTTGAAATGTGGACTTTCTAGTGGTGTGCCTATAAAACTATGTGGAGATGCGGTTATCTTGACTCATTTTGATGCTCAAAAACGTTTGAGTGATGCAGTTTTGTAGTTAAAGATAGGATAACCAAATCTCCTATGTTCAATGTAGCATTGAATACTTTTTATTTCCTACTATAACGCTATGTATGGCTGCGCCATCAGTATCACCTAGTTTTATCATATAAAAAAGTCTCCATTTTTCTTAATAACAAGTTATTATCAAAACGCCCCACCCCAACCGGGATCACATCCTTTGTGCAACAAGGATGCCATTGGACCTTAGCAAAAAATCCCGTCCAACACTCTCGTACCAACACATTGAACATCCGTCACCCATTTCCTTCGTGACATGTTCAAAAGGAAACATCTCAATTGAGAAAGTCTCTTCGGAAGACAACATAGCCGACTCTCACAGAAACCTCTCAAACGAGACCTTTTAACCTACTCAGGGTTGGATTAGGACTTATGGAATTCACCTTGGTAAGAAATAAACATTATACAAAACAACCAAACACCCCTTTTGAACAAACAGACCCTGCGGAACCCTTAGGATATATGGGGCGGAACCCTCCGTAAGGGTTCCGCGGATTCCGTGGGTCTGCAGTTGTATTTTAGTCCTATTAAAACAACTACCACCTCCATTTCATTCCACTTCAACACTACTACTATTCACTCACCTTCAACCCCGAAAAACTTGTATTTTCAGCCTTCCCATCATCCACATTTCGAAATTGTAAGTGTTCTAAACATATTTGCATTACTGATCTATGTCTAGGAATTCTGTTTCTTGCACAAAAACAAGACTTGGGGTTTTGCATAAATTTTGATTAAGTAATGCAGAAAATTTAAGTGTATTACTATACTAATCATGTTTTCCCATAGTTAGGAATTGCATCTTTGTTAGCCATTAACATGTTTACGAAAACACCCCATGTCAAACCTTTGCAAAAAATCTTCTCACAAATAGGACAAAATTATTTTCGTCTCACATTGTAAATACAAATCCAAAACGTTTTGTTTTAAACATCACTTGCATAATGTCTCTTGAATGCTAAAGGGAATACATAACCAATATGTATTTTCGGGTACATTCAAACGAAGCTACATTGAACTAGGAGAGTTTGGGTTATCTATCTTTTAACTACAAAACTTGCATCACTCAAACGTTTTTGAGCATCAAAATGAGTCAAGATAACCGCATCTCCACATAGTTTTCATATAGGCACACACTAGAAAGTCCACATTTCAAAAGTCATTTACTTGAAACTAAAATGTGAAATTTTATTTTTCTAGGTTCTATCATGCCTCCCGTCACCCATTACGATCATAAGGCAACCCTTAACTACCTTCCCAAACACCACAAAACTAAGGGCTTAACTCCACACCAAGTAGACATTTTTAAGGCTCTAGAAAAACGCTATGTTCATGAGGGTAGAACCATAGACCCATCCTTTCTTGAAGGGAATAACCTTCGTGCCGAACTAGCAACCATCAACTTTGAGTGTCTTTTGGAAATAAATGAGGATATTTGCCCTAGGTTCATTTTAGAATTCTATGCCTCCATCCATCTCTCCACCGATGATTATGGAAGAATGTCAATCAACTTTTCGGTTAGTGGCCACCCCTACTCATTCACCTTAGAAGAGTTTGCCCAAATTCTAGGTGTTCCAAACCATGGGACTTGTCTCTACTCCGACAAGCACTCCCTTGCAAACCTTGACACTCTAGATGACCGACTCCATCCTTACAACACCCCACTTGTTCCCAAAGAAATCCTTCGAGACCATCTCTTTGTCCGAACTAGCAACACTAGGAGAACCCGAACCGGGAATGTGGTTCAAAAAGATCCATTTGGAATGGAGCTTAATGAACTCATGCCTCAATATAGGAAATGGGAAGAAGTCCTCCGTGCTAACGTCATTAGCACCATAGGGAACCGGGATCACATCAACCTTTGCCTTAGCTATATGATATACTCCCTCTCCGTTAGGCAACCCTTCAACCTTGCCTACTATATGGCAAAGAGAATGGCGGACATTCCCGTGCAAGGCACAACGGCTATGCCGTATGGAATGCTCTTGACCCGTCTCTATAGGTTCATCACTCCCATTCCTCCAACTCCTAGTGGTCTTCGCCTAGAGTATCAACTTGTGGAACACACCTTTGCTCCCCTTAGTGATAGGCGGACATACCTACCCCAAGGAAAACGCCCTCATCCTCCAACTTCATCATCATCATCTTCAATGAGTAGTGATGATGGTTTGCCCAACTCTAGACTCCCCCCACTAGAATACCTTTCACAACTACCGGAGATCCCGAGTGCATCGGAGGAGTTCAAGCAAACAAAGGGGATGTTCAAGAACATCGGGAGGTTCCTTGGCAAGCTCAAGAAGAAGATCAACCGTCATTGAGTGCGGGTGTGTAGGAATTAAGGAGTGTTTGGCATAAGGCGTTATTTGAACAATTTGGATATTTGAACAATGTTTGTTGTGTATTGATGTGTTGGTAGGATGATTATGACTATTTGAAACATGTATTAAACTAACTTTGATGCAGGATGACAACTTTTGGCGGGTTGTCAAATTTTCATGTTTATAAAAATTTCACTAAGTATAGTGAAATTCGCTAGCCCCCGGTCAAAGTCATATCTTAGGCGTGTTTACATGTCCGATTTTTGCATTTCCTAACTAGATATAAATTAAATTTTTAGTTTTAGGAATTTTCAAATTTTTCGGAAACCGTCTTCCGGGTCAAAAATGCGTTCTGCCTCCATTTTAGGCTTCGGCGGAACCGACGGAACCCTCTCCAGGGTTCCGCCAGTACTATACCTGGGTAACCAGGTTTTCACCACGCGGATTCCACGGTACCCTCGCAAGGGTTCCGCTGGTACTCCCCGAGGGTTCCGCCACTCGCCCAGATTTTTCCAACCATTTTTCAAATTTTTACAAAACCACATCCCATCCAATACACCTTTTAGGATAGAAAACAATTGCTTGTTAGCTTAGAATCTCCTTAGGAGCATTGTTAGGAGCTAAAAATTCTACAAACCCTTCTCCCGCCAAAATTCAAATCATTCCCTAACCACCTCAAGGAACCCTCAGCTATAATGGAAGGAACCCTTCTAAAGGTTCCTTGAGAGCTGAACTTTGTAAACCACAATCATCATGGAAGCCTAGTTAGCATTTAAGTGCAAAACTATGTCTTCTTCCTTTCTTTCATTGGATTGACTTCCAAAAACACTTGAGAACCTTATTTAACTCACCAAATCATTACAAACCTCCATTTTTGAATGGATAATCATTTAATCCAAACACCCCTTCCAACATATCATCCATCCTATAAATTCAAACATCATCACACAACCTCAAATCACAACTTCACCAACTTAAATCCTTACCTTGATCATCCAAAAACACTACCTTAACCATGACTAAGTCACCTTTCAACTCGCAACCTTCAAGACCTATTCGAAGAACCGCTCGAATTAGTGTCAAACCAATTTGCTCACATCAAACCATCACCCTAAGCTCCTCATCCTCGGATGAATTCTCATCACCAATCAAGAATGAGCACTTCTTGAACCTAGCTACTCCAACTCCTTCACCCTTGGACCCAATTGAGCTCACCACTCCACCACCTACAACATCACCCGTAGACCCAACACCACCAAGTGCTCCAACTCAACCATCCAAAACTCCATCACCATCACTACCACCAAAATTACCACCCATGGAGTTATTTGGATCTCCACCTTCATCACCACATCCATACATTGGGAATCTAAATGATCTTCCACCAAGATCACCCAATCCTCTCCATCCATTTGATCACAATGATCAAAATTCCAAAGCCACACCAAAGCCATTATTTGAGCCCAATGTGCTTTTGGAAAACCACCAATCAACACAACCCAAACCATTACTCTTTCATCCTCTCTTCAAAGACATCCATGGTCCTCTTTATGGAGAACCTCACTTTGAAGAAAATATTCAACCAATTCCACCACCATTCCAAACCTTCGACTCATTCCTTCCCTCCTATGAGGAGATCGAAAGAATGGTTGAAAACCATTTACATCAAGCAATGGACCTCCAAACAACCTTGCTTGAATCCATCCAAAATCCACCACCACCCGCTCCAAACAACTCTCTTCCAAACAACCCTTCTCCACTCCCTCATTGCTCACAATGTGAGCACATGATCAAACTTGGTGAGAGCATCAAAACCTTGCTTCACCAATTTCATAATGAAACCCGCTACACTCTTCAACACATCCTAGAGCGTTTGGATGCTCTCTCCCATCCCAACCATTCCTAGAGCTCACCTTTGGAGGCCGTTTGCCCCAACTTAGGAAGTGTTGGAAGTCCCTACTTATAGAAGTAGGAAGTTGTTTTTCATTCTTAGTTTATTTTTTACTTTTTGTTCTATTTTTAGAAGTAGGAGGGTAACATTCATTTTCTTGTTAGTTGACTTTAGAAAGTCAACATTTTCTTGAAATGAAGTCTTCTTACTTGTTTTATGGTTGAATATGTATAAGTTATGATTGTGTTGGCTAACTTGTATCATATTATGTGGTGACTACATATGTTTGTCTCCAACTAATTTTTTTTTTTAGGTTCAAAATCCATGATTCCCTATTGGTACTCCATTTAGGGGGAGTATCGATCAAGGGGGAGCATGTGTTCCGCTACGCTACTCTTCTTTTTGTTTTGACAAAAAGGGGGAGAAACATATCTAAACTTAGGAACGTAAGAAAATGACTTTTTCGTTAAAACAAGTTTAAATATAAGCGTTTTTAATGACTTAAAACTAAAACGAGTAATTTACTTAAAAACGAAGTTTATGTTTTGTCATCAACAAAAAGGGGGAGATTGTTAATACAAATATCGCTTAAAAACGTTATTTATATTTTACGATCTTTGCTAAGTTTTGTTAACGACAAAGTATAAACTTTAGTTTTTGGTAAAATACAATTTTAGTTTCAAGTCTTGCATAATCTTTGTTTTGCTACATTTTACTCTTCACATTTTAAATATATATAAACACATCATTCTCATATGTACTTAAAATATAAGTTGTCACATCATGGTAATAAAACCTTTGTGTGTTTGACTAACCAAAGTACTTGAATTAAGTTAACACTTAAGTCTTGATGTGACATTACATGGTATGGAAGTAAATGAGTCTTACATGCCTAAATATGTTGCATAGCTAGCTAGAATAATGAGACTTATACTAAGAAGTTAAGTCTTGTATGTCTTGTCACATCTCATCATTAGGTTTTGTGTCATAGCACATTGATGGTGACCTTGTGTGTTTGACCTTCTCTTGACCTAGCCTACAAGCCATGCATGTGGGAAGAAGTTAAGGTTGATGTGACTTAAGATTGGTTTGGAAGTTATGGTAAGATCAATTGACTGTCAGACCTGGCGGCACCCTCAGGTTACACGGGCGGAACCCTTGGGAGGGTTCCGCGGGTTCCGCCAGGCCAAAAGATTGTTTGCCTATAAATACTAAACCTCTTGCTAGCTTTTATTTTTCATCACTTCTCATTATATTTTCACACACATTCATATTATCCCTCATCTAACCATTAACCATTTCATTGTTGTTGTGAAGTTTCTTATTGTAGCAAAGAAAGTTCACTAACTCATTTTAGTTTCAAGCTTCCAACAAGAAGTTGCAAGTCTTGATAACTAAAGCATTGTGTAGATTTCTTCAAGTCTATACTTTTCATTCTTTGTGTGTATAGTTGTGATCGGTTAGTATTTGTGCCTTAAAATACAAAGTGTAAAGGGAGTTGTTGTACCCTTGTGAAAGAACTAATCGGGAGTGGTTGTACCCTTGGTAAAGAACTCGACATCTAGCTTAGTGTCGGTAAAATAGTAAGCGACGTGTAAGGTTTTCTCCGCCGGATAAAGGAGCTTGTTGATAGTGCTTGAAACTCTCGAGTTGGATACTCGGGGCGTGGACGTAGGGCAAGGACAAGTGAGGTCCTTGTAGCCGAACCACGATAAACTATCGTGTTGTGGTTTGATTGTTCCTTCCTTTATCTTTTGCATACTTACATTCATATTGTCTTGATATAACGTCAAATCTAAATCTTGTTTACACGAAAGTTTCAATAAGATTTTAATAAGATAATTAACGATAAAAAGAGGTAAACTATTCAACCCCCCTTCTAGTTTTCCACAATTGGCATCAAGAGCTACGTTACTCAAGCTTTTAAAATATATTGTGTTTTAAAACTTGAAACGATCCATGGATTTTGAAAATTACAAAGAAGGGCAATCTATGCAAAGACCACCACTTTTTGAGGCAAATGGTTTTATTTATTGGAAAAACCGATTTGAAACTTACGTGAAATCTAAAGATATAGATTTGTGGTTTATCATTATTAATGGGGATAATGAAGTTTCAAACCCTAAAGATGAAGAGGAAAAGAAACTAATTTGTAAAAATAATGAAGCTAAAATGATGCTTTATAATGCTTTACCAAAGAAAGAGTATGAAAGGATTTTTATGTGCAAAACCGCCAAAGAAATTTGGCAATCCTTGATAGTCACACATCAAGGAAACTCACAAGTTAAGGATAACAAAATAGATCTTTTAATTCAACAATATGAACAATTTGTTATTCCGGAAAATGAAACTATCGATGTTGCATTTGCTAGATTTAATACTATTATTACTTCACTCAAAGCACTTGACGAATCTTTTTGTAGTAAGAATTTTGTCAGGAAATTCCTTAGGGCATTACATCCAAAGTGGAGAGCTAAAGTGACGGCAATTGAAGAATCAAAGGATCTCTCAAGCATGTCACTTGATGAACTAATTGGAAATCTCAAAGTCCACGAGATGATAATGGAAAAAGATTCCGAAATAGTAAAAGGCCACAAAGAGAAAGTAAAGTCCATCGCATTGAAAGCTAGAGCTCAATCAAGTGATGATGATGATTCTAGCTCGGATAGTGATGATGAGGAATATGCCATGGCCGTAAGAGATTTCAAGAAATTCTTTCGGAGACGTGGAAAGTTTGTAAGGCAACCTAAAGAAGAAAAGAAAACCTTTCGAAAAGAACGTGATGACAAGAAAGGAAAGTTTGAAAGAAAGTGCTTTAGGTGTGGTGAAACAAGTCATCTCATAGGAGAATGTCCTAAACCGCCAAAAGGTAAGTCACAACAAGCATTTGTAAGCGGTGCTTGGAGTGACTACGAAGAGGATGATGATGAGTCAAAGAATGATGACATTGCACTCATGGCTCACAACTCAAATGAGGTACATTCCGACTCATCTTATTCCTCTATAGATGATGACACCTTACAAAACCAATATAACAAACTTTGTGAACTTAGCTTTAAAATTATAAACAAAAACAAATTTTTGAAAACTAAAAAGGAATTTTTAGAAAATGAAGTGTATGAATTAAAAGAAAAAGCTAAGAGATTAGAAAAAGGTAAAGATGTTAACACATCATGTAAATCTTGTGAGGAATTCAAGCCTAACCAAGTAGCTTATAGTGAGTTTTTAGTGTACTTCTACCTGAATTTGTTCAATTAGTAACTAGTCTACAAAAGTAAACTGCACCAGTTTATGAAGATATGGGGTATTTCAGAGGTGAATCATGGTTATTGTGGAGTGGTTTAGCCTATCTAAAGATAGGCTTTGTTGAAAGTTAAACCTATTTCAGTTAGGGTCTGGATTTGTAAGTCCTAAATTCCTCTTTAGTTTTATATTGAAATTCATAGCATAATGTCTAGATCTGCTTAGCTTTGCTTGAGTACTGTTCATTTGCCATATCTGTTCATGTTTCAGTAGAATTTAGAGTTAGTTAAGTTTGGTTGATCAATGTAGCTCCTAGTGTATTGAATCTGTCATATTTTGCTAGACTGTGAATCTGTGGCATTTGTTGTTATGAGATATGATTTTGTGCTTATATCAGCCTACTTGATTAGTATATAAGTTTAGTTTGAGATTTGGTGGCTTGAATTACATTATAGCTTAGTAACAGTTCATGACTAGTCCTTTAAGGAGTGTTTGGCTCTGCTTTGTTTGGACTATTATTGATGTTACTTGATTGTTTTTTTTTCTGCATATTCTGTTCACTATAGGTCATTATAGGATAATTAGTGCATAATAGTGGTAGGTTTCATGTTAGGAGTCAACAATAGCTCTTAAACCTCTATTCTGCTGGTGCATATACTAATTAGAATCTGAGCACTTGTGATCTAATGCTATCTGTGTTTGTTCAAGTGTTCCAGTAGATTTAATAGCTTAATATTACATTAAGTGGTAGGTTTGAACTTGTGAAATCCATATTAGTCAAACTTGTGTTCAATATTAATAGTCAACAGTTCAACTGCTGAGGCACATTATCTGTTCATGCTTAATCTGATTAACTGATGATTTCATGTTAGTGATTGTGATCTAAATGTTTAAACATGTTCATTTTACATCCAGTTATAGATTTGATCCAGTGAAATCCAGTTTAGTCAACTGTAGGTAATTATCAAAAAGTCAACATGAACTGAGGTAGTAGCAGTCATTTGTTTAGTTTTGCTAGCTGAATTAAGGGCTAATTAGTTGATCAATTGTAGTTTTATGATAGGGCTTTTGCACTTTTTAGACTCTCAGCTGGGTGGTAGACATTTTGCCCCCTTAATCTTTTACTTTAGAGCTTTTATGAACTGCTTATTTGCCCTACATAGTAGGTACTTAACACATGGATTGCTGAATTTTTACTAGGACCTGCTTTTGTGCTTAGTGTTTGATTTCTGAGTTTGTTTGTTCTTTCTGAGCATATTTGATGTTGTTGGAGTATTTTTCATGTTACTTGAGTTTATGGCTTATACTAGTACTCATTTGCTCATAGTTAGTTATTGTTTAAAACTGCTTATTGTTCCAATTTGATATTCTGGTTCATTGTATGATCTGAATTTAGTTTTTTTTAGTCTACTTGAGTGATTTGAACCTTCTGTGATAATTTTAGACAAAATGGTGATAAGTGCTTATTAATAAGCACTTATCCAAACTGCTTATTTAGCCAATAAGTACTTTTCCAGCTTATTTTTCATTTTTTCTATTTTTCTTAGAATTCAAATAACATTTTAGATTTACTGTAAAAATTTCATAATTTTCTGAATTCATTTACTATTTCTTTTTATTTTTAAATGGTTTTTAGAATAATAAATCATTTTTAAAAATACAAAATAAATCATAAAAAGACAAAAATATTTTCTGATTTTATTTTTAAATTTCATTTTTAGTTTATAAAGATTTTTAGACAATAATTTTGTAGAATAAATCTTTCATTTTAAAATTAGTTTGATTTTCTTTTATTAAATAAAAATACAAAAATAGTTTTTAATTCATATTAAATAAATGAAAAGCCAAAATAATATTTTTTCTTTTTCTCAAAATTCTTTTTAGTTGTTTTAGATTTTTAGAAAATTGTTTCACAATCTTAGGATCATTTTTCAATAAAAGTCGCGTTTTATTTTGTACGTTACGTTTAAATTTCGCGTTTGAATTTCCGTTTTTAGATTTTAGATCTTTGTGCATATATAGCTTGACCTTTGTGCATATTTCATCATTTCATTTTACTATTGTAATTTAAGTCTCACTATTTTCACTTTTACACCTTTCACAAACACGGTTTATCAATTACGATAAACGATTTTCCATTTAACCTTCGTACGAACACGACCTGGGTAATTTCTTATTCGTTGAGAAATTGCTTGGATAATATACTATATAAAATGATCACACCACACTTGTGATATTCTGTTTCATATGTATAGTATCACTTGTGATATTAAAAAAAAATTTAATCTGTTCTGCATCATATGTGTAGTATCACTTGTGATATTCTATTTCATATATTTTTTTATGTGTTTTGTTTGTTTTGATGAAGGTGTTGCATAACAAACAAGATTGTTTAGTAGCTTGTTTGTCAGCTTTGTGTTCGTTGTGGGATTCTATGTCAACACATATTTTTTTTTGTGCTCAAAATTGTAATGTCATACGTATTCCAGAACAATTATATATGTTGAATCATTGGAAAATGGACTTAATTCCACCTGAGTTAAGGAAGAAAATAAATCATTATTTGTGAGAAGAATGAAATTAGCGAGAGGCTTGCAAATGAGGCATCTACTTTAGCGGACGTGTATGTACATATATTCAACAATAATTTTCTATGCTTGATGATTTTGAGCTAGTGTTTGAGGATTTCTTTTGATAAGTGTTTGAGGAATTTGCGTTCTGTTTTGTTTTTTAAAATATTTAAATGGATGTTAAATTACTTTCAGTTTTACATGAGCTTCATTTTTATGTATCACTTGTGATACTACACTGTAAAGGTAAAGAAACGTGTTTAAGTTTTAGGCAATTCGAAAGCCGGAGGTTGAGCTGGCGATAACATATGACAATTGATGTTTATTATTCTTTCATATACACTTGTTAAAATACAAAATTCATTATCACATGTGATAAGAATGTGATATTTCACATTCTTAGTTGAGTATCACAATTGATAACGCATATATGTAGAGAACAAAAATTAAAATCATAACATTTTATATGAAGTTGATTATCTCTTGTGATAATTCACATTCTTAGTTGGGTATCTCAGTTAATAACACATTTTTATATAGAGAACATATATTGTTATCATCAGCATTGTATATTACTAACTGATGTGAGTATAGTGGAGTACTATTTCTCGGTTCGTTGTCCCAGCGAAGATTTGACGGCGAATAAGTCGAAAACGAATGTGTGTGAGTGAAGTGAATAGAGAAAAATTGTTTTGATTTGGATTTATACTACAAACTATATGAATTAACAATGAAAAAACAACTGATTAAGCTAAAGGTACAAGCATATTAAGCACAAATGATAAAAACATAAACGCGAATTAAAAATAAAACGTCTACGTAACAAAATAAAACGCGAATTTTAAGCTACACTAATCCTACGGGCTCAAATTTAATTTTTAAAACTTAAAAATGATAAGAGAAAATTTTAGGAAAAAGAAAAATATTTTTTTTGGCTTTTTATTTATTTAATATGAATTAAAAACTATTTTTTTTATTTGTATTTATTTATTTTTTTTTATTATTAAAAAAAAACTAGAAATTGAAAGTAAACAAAATAAGGGGACTGAAAATGTAAATTTACAAAACTATTTTAAAAGTTTAAAAGCTAAAAATGAAAATGTGAAAAGTCTAGGGACTGAAAATTTACTTTAACAAACTAATTTTAAACTAAAACTCTAAAACAAAAAGACAGGGACTATTTTTGTAATTTTTGAAATTGAAATATAAAAGAAATTAACACAGATTACAATTACACTTTACTGAAACTAGAAGGACCAAAATTGTAAAAAATCAAAAACTTTTCTGTTTTATTTTTCTATATCAAACAGCCCATTAAGCTAACTTTACAAGCTTGTATTAAGCTCAAAACTTAACCAATTTCAAAACTAAAACATGTTTTAGAAAGCTATCCAACCAGAGATTCTGTAAAACATAAAAGCCCTATGCAAAATTATCTATTAAACCCTAATTTGACTCATGAAGAACTGTCAAGAACTGAACATGCAATTCTCTTGTGGAAATCAGTAAACTACAAACTTTTGCAAGTGAATTCAACTAAGCAAATGTTAATAAGAATATATGAAACTAAAATCTATTAAACTATGCAAGATTAGCTTCCCAAAAAACACCAAATTCACTAAAATACAACAACAAATCAATGATCAAATTATCTCATGAACATGAACCAAAACAATCAGCATATACTGATAAGAACAGATAATTGACCATTTTATAGCTAACACAGGTTGACTAATTTGAATTTTAACTTCTAATCACTGCCTAACTAGATGTAATTAGGCTACTCTAGCACAATTATAACAAACATAAGCTAATTATCAAAAGAATTAATGAACTAAGTTTCCAAAATTTCAACAGATTCAAAGCACAAGAGGATTCAAGTAAACTTTAACTTTGCATGCAGTATCCTACTGATTTCATGCTTCTGATGAACTATCCTAGACTATTGCAGACTATGGAAGCCAAATTCACAGTGAAACAACAACTAGAACACTTAAAATTCACAGATCCAAACACTAGTTATGACAGATTTAAAGAACTTTTATTAAACTATGTATGAGATCTGATCCATAAAACTATCATCTAAACTTGTGTTATAATCAAATGAACTGAATTAAGCCTAGAAACACAGAGATCCACTACAAATCACACAAAATCACAGAAACGCTAAACATAACAGATTTACTCTCCATGATGCAAAATAAAGCTAATAATTCCAATCTAATCATAAATCTAACTCACTGATGTATATTACATTCTAAAAGAACAGTCAAATCACAGCAATAACTACGAATCCATCAAGTTGCAGAATCTAACGGTAAATAACTAACACGTTGCAGCTATGAAAAATTAACTACCAAAAATCAAATTCAAAAATACTAATCTCAGAACTCAAATCAAGCTACTACTCTATAAAACTGATGAAAACAATGATGAGATTTAGAAATTTAAGATGAAACTTACAAACTTGGGCCCCTAACTGAAATAGGGGAAACTCAAAACCAAGCCTATCTTTGGATAGGCTACACTAACACCAGAACCATGATCTCTATGCCAGAAACACCAGATTCATCATCTTCATCACTGAATTGACTTTCGTTATAGAACAAGTTGACTAGTTGAGAAACAATAGAATGATTTGAGAACATTCAGAAGCATAAAAGTAAATTGAGACTGGAATTTTAAATGAAAACTTGAAATTTTATTGAAAACTTGAAGATATTACAATGTTTTAAAACTGAAAGTTTACAGAAAACTAGAGAGTTAAGCTAAAATTACACTAAACTACTTCTAGATTGAACCTACTCCTAACCTAACAACTAATTAACTAACTAACTAACCCAAGTCGTGGGTGAATGAGGGCTTTATATAGCCTGAGTGAGAGTGAGGGGTGAGAAAATATCAGAAGCCTCTGGAAACTTGAATCAGGACCCTTAGATCTTTTTGTGCTTCCCCCATCCATTAGTAGCCCTTAGATCAGATTTATTGACGTGGCTCAGCCAATGAGAGATCTTCAAACTGACAGGTTGGCAATCCGCGGATGCATCTTCTCACTCTGACATGTCAGCCGAATCCAATGATGAGAGAATGATGTATCCCAATCAATCAAGCTTTGCCACATGTCCACGTGACTCGAGTGTATACCGAATTTCTTCTCTGCCATGCTTTTTGCACGTGATAAACCTTCTAGATAAACCAATCATTGGTAATTATTATTTAATTGGAGTAATTGTGAGTAATTAGAAGAGGGTAAAAATTAGGGTTCTTGGGAGGATTTGGGGGTTCTGGGTAAATGGAAATGAGGGAAACGGGATTTATTTTTTATATTTATTTGATTTTTTTTGGACCGGGTCAAGGGTTAAAAGATGTGGGCTGGGCATGGGATGGTTTAGGAATTGGGTTGTATTTTTTCATTTGGGCTTTAATGGGTTTATGTATAGGTTTAGGATTTGTAATAAATAAGATTATAAGTTAGAGGATTAAACTTGTAACTTTTGAATTCCAGGGACCACTTCTGTCATTTCAGTAAACTTGAACCAAGGGCTAAATGTGACATATTCTGAATCTTCAAGGACTTGTTTTAACAATTTGAGCTCAAATGTGATCCGATAATGAAAATCCTTTCCAAGCTTCAGCTTTAAACATTCTTTCCATTCCCGTGCTCGGTTTTCCCGGTTTTGTCTTGATTTTTGACCATTTCGCGTATATCCATACCTGCGCAATCAGAAACACAAAAACAACATATCTTTGGCATTTTGTTAGTGTTTTTGTCTTTTTAAGTCCGTTTTTGGTCAAATAAAGGTGTGTAAAATAATACACACCAAAATCCCCCAAACTAAGATATTGTCGTGTCCTCACGCAATGGGATTCAATCACGCTTTAGAGATAAATAATTTCATAACTCTTTTTACTTAACTTTGAAAAGTAGCAAAATGTTCGAAAGAGATACGAAACCATTTATTCTCTTAAACGCCCCGTTTTACCATTTTCATGTTCCTCCATTTATTACACTTATAACTTATGAACTTTTCACACTTTATTCACGTGACGATGTATTGACTTTCATTATCTTGCGATAATTATTAGGTTCATCGAGTAGAAACACAATTCATAGAATAGTGACCAAAGGATAAAATTCGTCATCCTTGATTTTTCACAAATTCCCAAACTAAGCTTATGAACGAAATCACCGTTTATTTACAAGTTAGATGTCAATACTACTCATCGCAGTTACTTGTGTAAAAACCCCTTGTTCCCAAATCTTAATGTATCTAATTATTTTATTTTTGTGAGATAAATGAATTGCTTCATATTTTCTCATTCCAATATGAATTAGTCCGATAAAGATACCAAGAATCCCAACGCTAAGTAGTTAGTCATCTTCTCTTAAGAAGGTTTGCATGAAAAATGAGGTCCACATCAAGGATATTGGATACATACATAGACTTTGGAATACATCGAAATAGACATAAGTTGGCGAGTATATTTCACGTGCACCTCATGCATCCGATCTAGGATCGTCACATGCACCTCACGTGCGACCAACTTTAGTCTTAACACTTAAGCTCATAATCCATAAATCTCAACATAAATCCTTATTCTTTCTTTTGATTTCTCATTTTTTCACTTTTTTTTGTTTTTTTTTCTTGCCTTAGTAACTTCTCAACTTCGAACCTTCACGGTTTCAATCCAAGACCTACCGCCAACTGCTAAGGTTAGAATGTAGGATCCAAGGCCCGATCTCAATCCGAAGTCTCAAAGTACCTTAACACTTATGAATACCGGGCTTTAGGGTAGCACCGAAACCACATGCGTACTACGCTTATTCAACGACATACAATACAATACAACTCAAAACAATGGGACGTATCCTTGATGTGTACCCAATTTTTCAAGCAAAGATTCTCTTAAGAAGATAAAGAACTAAATTTCGTTAAAACCGAGACATCTTTAATTATTATACACAAGATATGGGGTGAAACAAGCTGATGGGAACAAAAAGCCACAAATACCTTTGATGAGCTTTAAAGAGAACCACTACTCCACGTATGGCATCTAACTTCTAAATAAACACTATCATTTCTCGCTCTTCGCCTTTTTAAAGTTCTCAAATAATGAGACTCGCGAATACTTAGCCGATAATCAAGCCACGCAT
>LBNU01007608.1:299990-312882 GCA_014162995.1 Artemisia annua
TCCGCGTTTAGAGAAAATAATTTCATTAACTCTTTTTTACTTGAAAAGTGCAAATGTTCGAAAGAGATACGAAACCATTTATTCATAAACCCCGTTTACCATTTTTTGATCCCCATTATTACATTTAACTTAACGAACTTTCGACAAACTCATTGCACGGACGGTGTACCCGACTTTCATTAGCTCTTTATAAATAGGTACGTAGAACTTAACCATATCATAGATAGTACAAAAGGATAAATCCGCTCCTTGATTTTCACAGCCGAACTAAGCCTAGAATGAACGGAGATCCACGCCAGTTAATAGAACATGTTAAACACTTGCCCACATATCTAGCAATAGATGCTTTCATGTCGGGCCACCAATAGTGTTTCTTCAGATCCTGATACATCTTGTCAGAACCTGGGTGTATGGAGTACTTAGATTTATGGGACTCGTGCATTATTACGTTCCTTAAGTTACCATGATAAGGTAACCATCTCCGACCCTTAATACAACGAGTTTCGTCTGAACGTATCTCAAAAGCCTTATCCATCCCTCGTAAATTCTTAAGTTTATGATCTTTCTTTTCGAGGGCTTCATTCTGGGCTTTGAGTGTTTGAGAAGGTAAATTCGAATGAAGAGTCATAACTAACGACCTAACTCTAAGTGGTTTGATTTGTTCCTTTCGGCTCAAAGCATCTGCTACTACGTTAGCTTTGCCAGGGTGGTAACGAATCTCACAATCGTAACCAGTGAGCAGTTCTATCCATCGACGTTGTCTCATGTTCAACTCCTTTTGATTAAGAATATGTTGTAGGCTTTTATGATCGGTGAAAACCGTACACTTAGTGCCATACAGGTAATGTCTCCATATTCTTAGAGCGAACACTACTGCTCCTAATTCTAGATCATGTGTAGTGTAGTTTTCCTCATGTGTCTTGAGTTGTCGTGATTACCTATAGGGTGCTTGGGCTATAGGTGCCGCTCCGGGAATTAAATCGATTTGAAATTCTATCTGACGAACGGGAGGTAAGCCAGGTAAATCCTTAGGAAAAACTTCTGGGTATTCCCTGACTACAGGGATCTCCTCCAGTTGTTTTTCATATGGCTTATTCTCCGTTACTTGAACCACGAAGACTTGACAACCTCGTGACATGTATTGTTCCGTTTTGATACATGAAATGAAGTTAAGTCGAGTTTTACTTCGATCTCCTCAGATAGTTAAAATCTCACCGTTGATAGGTACATGGATGATTTTCTCGTCACAAAGAATCTTTGCTTGATTCTTGGACAACCAATCCATTCCCACAACAACGTCAAAACTACCGAGTCTAATAGGTATGAGATCGATCTCAAAGGGGTGGTTAAGTAAAGTTAGGGTACAACCCTTGATGACCGTGTTAGTACTAACTAAGTTTCCGTCGGCCATTTCTATCTCATAGTAAGTATCTAAAGCTATGGGTTTAATCCTAAGTCTAGAGGCTGAGGGTGTAGATACGAAACTCCTATCGGCTCCAGAATCAAATAATATTCTAACTAAGTGATTGTTTAAGAGAAACTTACCCGTGACTACGCTCGGATCTTGTGGATCGTTCCTATCTCTCAACATATATGCTCTTCTAGTGTTTCGTGAATAGTATAGTATATTTCCAAGCAATTTCTCAACAAATAAGAAATTACCCGGGTCGTGTCCGTACGAAGGTTAAATGGAATCTCGATTTCCGGATCGTAAAACGTGTAGTGAAAAATGGTAAAAGTGATAAAAATGAGAATTACACTAATGATAAGCAAATAAAACACAATCAAGCAATTAGAAAAGTATATCACCTAATCAAAGCACACGTAAGCTAAAACATAAATATGAATTAATAAACGTGAAATAAACGTAACGTAAGAACTAAAAACGTAAAACTAATGCAAATCTAATTCTAGGGGTGCAATTTAAATTTTTAAAAACTAAAAATGATAAAAGAAAATTTTTAGAAAAAGAAAATTATTATTTTTGTCTGTTATTTTTATTTAAGAATTAAAAACTATTTTTGTATTTTTATTTAATAAAAGAAATTTAAACTAATTATGAAATTAAAGATTTAATCTACAAATCTAATTTTGAAAAATCTTAATAAACCAAAAACTAATTTTAAAAATAAAAATGAAAATTATTTTTGTCTTTTTGAATTTATTATGAATTAAAAATGATTTAAAATCTTGGAAAATAGAAAATAAATAGCAAAACTATTAAAATAAATCTAGAATTTTTATGAAAAATCTAAAATGATATTCTAAAGCTACTGGAAAAAGAAATTTTGGAAAATAAGCTGTTAAGTGCTTATTTAGGCCAAAAAGCAGTTAGGAAAAGTGCTTATTAATAAGCAGTTTGACCAAATCTGGTCAAACTTTTCCAAACTGACTTTAAGACTTAAATAAACTAAGAAAAACTTTATTTTGACCAAAATTGAACTCTGATTATGTTATGCAAGCCAAATCAGTCTCAATTAAAGGCTTACATAAGCCAATTAAGCTCAAATAAGAACCAATAAGCTCAGAACAGTGAAGACAAGTTAAACACACTTAATAACACTCAGATTAAACACTGGAATCAAGAACACAAACAAATATCACCAATACCACAAAACTGACTAATCAGCATATACTGCTAAAATGGATCAAACTAGCAGCCTAGAATAAGCAGTTGTAAAAAGCTCAAAAGTGAAAAGTCTAAGTGGAAAAGTATTCTATGCTAGGTTGAGAAGCTTTTGCCCGAACAATCTCATCAAAATCTTAAGTGAGCAACTAGATAAAGGCCTGTCAAGTTAGCTAGACAACTGAGTAACAAGGGAGCTATTCAGCAGATAAGCAACTATGAGCTTATTTATAAGTGCTTAAATGAGCATGAAAGTGAGATAATCTTGTAGAATCTAAGAAAATAACCACCAGAGAGTACAAAATCACAATCCAATCCTAATTCTAACAATTATTGAAGCCTATGGATCCTAATGAAATTCTGGCAAACTGAGGTGCATATGAACTTTGACTTTTTAAACTTGAGACTAAAGTTGACTAAATCTAATTTTGATCCACCCTAATTGCACTAATTTGATGTAGTGAGCTAATATTAACCTAAATTAAGCTAGACCTAACACTTTATGCAACAAATTTAAAAGACTGCAAGCATAAACCACTATAGTTAACTGTTTTGATGAAATTGAGATCAAATTGACTATTTATGTGAACAACAAACTGGTTTTATGACTTACTATCACTAATATTATCCTATGTGATAAGACTGAACTAGCAAAACCAACTTAAACACAAGTTATCACAGTAAACCAGTTAATTCCAATCACCCCTTAATCTAACTGATTACACAACAACACTTAGATTAAAGCCTCTAAACACCACCACTAATATCCACTCCAGTCACTTAAGATCAATGAACTTTAAATCAACAACAAAAAGTAGCAACTAAACACTATAACTAAGAATCACAGATCCAATAGTACTTATGCTAAAATTCCACAGATTCAACAAAGTAGCAAGCAAATGATTAAAACACTTCAACTACCACTATAACTACTGAATAACAACAACAAATAACAAACAATTAAACAGTAAACAAGCTATTATCACCAGATCTATACTATATTTTAGAGGAACCAAAATTTGAGTAGAACTTACAAGGATAAATTCCCCTCAGCACCAATTGAGGGGATTCACTAAGCTTGCCTGTCTTTAGACAGGCTAGGAGCTTCCATTTCTTCCCCTAGACCATCACTCCAATCAGCTTTCATCTTTGTTCAATAGACAGTTGACTTTAGTTTGACTTTTTTTTGTGATTTTGATAATAAATGAAGAAGATGCCAAAACAAATCTCACAGAAGCTATATTAAGCTAATATGAGATTATTGTAACAGAAAAATAAGCTTGTTGAAGCTTGTTTTGATAATCTACTATGTAATAAATTTTTTTTCAAAGTATTTTACTAATTTTTTTTTTTTTTTTGTGTTTTTGATTTAGATAAACTTAAAGACAGAATTTGAATGAGATTTGAATACAAGATTTAAGGTAAAGCAAATAATAAGTAATAAGCTCAAACAAGTATATGAAATAAGCTAAAACTGAATTTAAAGTAACTAAGAGACAATTATTTAAAACAAATCGAAACTTTCATTCATTCATAAACATTACAAGAGAATTTTAACAGCATAACAATACATAAAAAAAGGCACCCTAAACTAGTGAGGAGAAGGTTCTATTTATACACGAAAGGGGTGAGATGCTTGGATCCTTCTAGTAATCCTAGTCAGCTATCCAGGTGAAATTGTGTTTCTTTGATGATGTTATCAGCCCTTGGATTAAACTTGTTGCCCAATCTCACAATCTCAGCCGTTTGATTAAATGATTAGCCAATCATTGCACGCACTCTCACACGGATTGGTGATGTGGCAGCTCTGCACATGTCAGGAGTGGTTCTAGAAGCAAGCAATTGTACTATTTTGCCCTTAATCTCAGTGAATTTGGGATTTACTTGGGTGAATAGTGTTTTAGGGTTCTTGGGTAACTGGGTTTTGGGGTAAAATTGGGGGGCGGGTATTTTGAAAAGTAATAAATGGTGGGAGTGGGTCGGGTTGTGGGTAAAACAGGCCGGGTAGGGGGTCTTGTGGTTATTGGGCTTGTGGGGTTATTGCGTTTATTTATTTTGGGTTAGGGATTTATAAAAGGGCCGTTTGGTTTGTAGAAATTATAAGGTTTAGGATTTAAAATAAACTTCAAGGACCATTAATGTAAAGCTAAAAATCCAAGGGACCAATTCTGCCAATCTTCCAAAATATTTCCAAGGGTCATATTTGTCAATCTTTAATTCTTGGAGGGTTGACTTTGACTATTCTTCAAAAATATCTTCAAAGGACCATATTTGCCAAACTTTGAAAGTTGAGGGACCAAAGTTGCCATTTCCTTCAAACTTTATCCAGGGACTAATCTTGACAAGAAATGATTCTCTGAGGTTGATTTTGATATTTTGAGCTTAATTCTTTCCCCGGTTTCGGCTTTTGACTCTTTTCCATTCTCGTGCTCGTTTTTGTCGGTTTTCTTTGATTTTATGTCCTTTTGTGAAATATCCGTACCTGCACGATCACAAACACAAAAACACAATATCTTTGGCATCTATGGTTAGTTTTTGGTCGTTTTGGTCTTAATTTGGTAAATAAAAGGTGTATGAATAAGCATACACCATCTTCCCTAGGCACCATCAGTATTTTTCTTTGAACATCTAATTGCATAGTGTCCTTTTTCTCCGCAAGCATGACAATGACTACTGCTGGTGGTGGATTACCCCAAGTAGCTGGTCCTTTGTTCTTGCAATCCCTTGAGTGATGGCCCACCTTGTTGCATGTTGTACATTTAATGGAACAAGGCCCTGTGTGATGCCAGTTGCATTTCTTACACAGAGGGGCATTCCCAGCATAACCACTTCTCTCATTTGGAGTGGCAGCATATGCTCTCACAGTCTCTTGCCTTGGTTGAGGATAGGGGTTGGTACGGTTATTACTAGTGGTATTACTAGTGTTACCGAAAGCTCTCCCATCGTGGAACTTTCGTTTATTATCGTAGGGCGCTGGCATAGAGTTGTGCTTTGTTACTTGGTCCATTAACCTCAAAGTTATGTTAATGGCCTCCTCCAAAGTTTGAGATTTAGAGGCAGTAACATTCCCTTTGATACTTCGGGGCAAACCCCCGATGAAAACTTCTATTGTCTTTTCAACAGTCGGCACCATTGTAGGACACAAAGTTGCCAATTCTTGAAATCTCCTAATATAAGTTTTAACAGCGTTCCCCTTTACTGACAAGTTATAGAACTCGTCTTCCATTTTCTTAATCTCCGTCCGAGGGCGGTATTTCTTAATCATAAGATTCTTAAATTCAGTCCAGGATAACTTGTATACCTCTTCTATTCCTATTGGTTGGGCATACGAGTTCCACCATGATAATGCTTCCTCGTTAAGAGTACCGGTAGCAAACTTAACCCTACAATCCTCAGTACAGTTGCTACGGGCAAATACTGACTCACATCTCTCAAACCAGTGAATCAATCCTATGGCCCCTTCTGTCCCCTTGAAATTGAAGGGCTGACAGCTCATAAATTCCTTGTAGTTACTCTTCTTCACTACAGGAATTTTGGGGTTTCTAGCCATGTTGGCATCCCTAGCTTCTAGTGCTGCAATCACACTGTCAGTCACTAGTCGCTGGATGTCTTCCTGAGTCATGGCGGGATTAGTGGGAGTAACGGGAGTGGTAGCTCTTGTACGTGCCATTCTATAGGTGTTCGTAAGATGTGATAAGAATAGTGTCATAGTTTATGTC
Source organism: Artemisia annua (assembly GCA_014162995.1). Lineage (NCBI taxonomy): Eukaryota > Viridiplantae > Streptophyta > Magnoliopsida > Asterales > Asteraceae > Artemisia > Artemisia annua. The sequence continues at coordinate 306,336 of LBNU01007608.1, forward strand.
CTAATTTCTTAGAACATTATCTGATACCAGATGGGTAGGGAATCCTAAAACTAAAAGGGCGGATTTCCTAACAAGATTCGTTATATTCCACCGAAGCTAGTTTCTCCCGTCTAAAGGCATAGTGATTCTAAACGATCCTAAGTTTTTAGTGTTCCTAGGTATGTCTACTTGTTTTAATTTCCTATAAGTTCTAGTTCTTAAATCCTAAGGCAGTCTATAGTGTGTCCTAAGGCAATCTATAGTGTGTCCTAACGCATAGGGGATCCTAATACGGGATACGAGTTTTAAGAAAAAGTAAGTATGAGTAGATTAAAACTTCTATTTTATAAAGTGAAAACCTAACAAGTACCCGTTTATAACAAAGTTATCTACCTATAAACCTATACTACCTAAGTTTATAACCTTATTTTGATTCTTTGTTATTCTTAAGTTCCTAGATTGCTTCCAAAAGATCCTCTATATCAGACCTATGACTATCCTTAATATCCTCGATAATCATTTCTATAGTGGAAAGTCTAACATGTGCAGTAACTACCTCATCATAGTGTCCCCTCATATTTTGTTTGCAACCTAAAGATTTGATTACGAGTTTTCTCTAATTCATTTTCTAACCTATTTCTACCTATTCCTAGATCACTAATCCTATTTTCTACTTCATCTATTCGTTCTAAAGATAGCTTATCTAAATGACTAAGTATTTCCTCTATTTGTTCCTCATGCCTTTCTAAAGGCGATTTATAAGAACTACTACCTATTTCAAACCTAGGGGGAGGCGAGGGTGGTATAATACGTAATTTCCTACGGGGAGGTGAAACTATTTCGGGAACATAACGATCTTGACTATTATAGTGAGGTATAGATGGGGTAGGGGTTATAGTGGGTACAGTAGGAATATCTCCACCATATGTTTGCATATACCCATTATATGCTTGCATATAGGGATCATTCGGGGAAAGTTCTAATCCTAAGTTAGTTAAGATATTCTGGGCTAATTCTTCCAGAGAATTAGAACTAGAAGATGAGTGGGTAGGGGTAGCTGGGGTATATTCATAACTATCGGATGAAGTATCTGTATCATCGGTATCCAACACGATGATAGGATTGTTAAAAGATGACATATCTAACTGTAATACCCGAAAGAGTATCTTAGCATAACTCTAACCTATGTTATATCCTAGAGCCAATAGTAATAGTGGGGAATCTATCCTAAAGGCGGTTCGGGGGTTCTAACCTAAAGGCAAGTCAGGAATCTGATAACGCTCAAAGTTAACATGTTTTTAGAAGCGTTATTGTTGGTTTTTCGTATGGAAATTGGTCATATTTGTATACATTTGTTACTTAATCGTGGAAAAGTGTTTATACATGCAAATATAGCCAAAAGCAGTGAAAAGATGCTTAAAAGTGAAGAAATGAAGTGATCATGCTTGTTGGGGAAAGATTCGAATGGAAGAGAAGGATGAAATTAACGCATGGACAAAGGATTTGATATAGACGAGCTTTCTATACATATTTACCAAAGAAATATCAAGTTCTAATGTACCAAGACATGCCACGAAGAAAGGAAACACATGCGAAAAGAATCGGCGAAGAAAAGTCAAAGAAACAACATAGTGGAGGCATCCAGCCGATCGGCTGCAACCCGCAACCGGATCGGCTGGAATTTGACCAAAAGACTCCAACCGATCGGTTGGACCTTCAGCCGATCGGTTGGGGAACTGCTGCTGTTACAAATTCGCATTTAAAGGTGTATTTACTCTCCATAATCATTGGTGGCTGATCATTTCTGGTTATTAACTATCATGGGACGTTTTTACTTGGAAGAGAAGAGTTATGAGGCTATATAATGAGTACTTAGCCTCTAGATTACATGTACCATCTTTTATCAATATTATTGTTACACTAAAGTGTTACTAGTTCATTTTCTAAGGTTACTAAGTGTGAAAAACGTCAGAAAGAGTTGAGTAAAGTCTCAATCTTTGGTTCGAGTTGGGAATTGTTCACTAGTGTGGTGAATAGTTTATCTAGAGTGTGGTTGCTATAGTTCCACGTGATTCTTGTCATTGTAATTCTCAAGACTAGGTACACCTTGATTCTTATAATGAACAATTGTTACTTTACGTTTAATGAAAGTTTTATTATCTACTTGTGTTTATTTATGATTGCTATGGAGTAATTTGTGATATACTTGTGTGTATGATGTGATTGGTTATGGAGTATTCTTTTACTAAAAAGGTGATGCATGAAAACATATCTATTTTATGAGTTTGTTGAAGTAATATCTAATCTTGCTTAATTTGTTGATAAAAACAATCTTTGGGAAATAGGTCCGAAAGGATTTTCAACTTGTTTTTATTCCAAAACATTAGTGCACGAATTAGTATGGAATATGATGCTTGACAACCATCCTATTTACTTATTAAAATGGATTTTGAGAAGATTTCATCACGAAAAAGGACCGAAAGGATTCGTAGGAATTCATAAGAAAAGAGTTGATTTTCTAAACAACCATGTGATTATAGAATTGTCATACTATCTTGATATGTCCGAAAGGAGTCATTTAGTAGATTGAATTCTTAGTAGTAGTTAGAACATGACATACATCATCGATTGTATTTCTACTCATTTTTAGTTGCGCATCATAACAAGTTTTACACCAAACTTTATATTCATAATTGCAATAATACTCCTAGACCTCATCATGGAATTATACACAAGTATATGCTTAGTTCTTATTTGATTTCTTTTTAAAAATATATTCATACAAACAAGGATTGACAACCTTTGTTAATAAACAAGTTCTACTATAAATAAACAAATCCCTTGGGACGATCTCGACTTACCCACCTTTATTACACCGGACGAGTATACTTGCTCGTATGTGCTAAAGAATTAATCGGATAAATCGTGTTTATAAATTTTAAAACTTGCACTAGCAAAAACGCACATCAAGTTTTTGGCGCCGCTGCCGGGGATTTGATTAGTTTTCTTTATTTTAGTAGTTAATTTGTTTATAATTCGGATTTGATTTAATTTTTAACAAGAAAAAGTTTTTTTTTAGACAGATTGCTCCAACCGATCGGTTGGACAACCAACCGATTCGGTTGGCAGCTCGGTAAAATTAGGATTTTAGTTTTATTCGTTAATTTTCTTTAAATTACTGTTTTTAGTTAATTATTTAGGTTTCTAGACTATTAATGTTAGTAATTATGAGTAGTTAAAATAGTTATTATGATTAATGTTTAAGTTTTTAATTAAATAGAATTAATGTTTAGTTTTAATTATTATTGGGATATTAAGAGTTTTTAATAATAAGTCATTAATGGTAGGATTAAAGTGTAGTTAATTTTTAGTAATTTATTTATAAAAAAAAATATATTTTGGTCAGAGTGACCAACCGATTCGGTTACGGGTTCGTACCGATCGGTTGGTGGTGGTAATTTCATCAACCGATTCGGTTGGACACCCAACCGACCGGTTGGAACTCTCGTTAAATTTTTTGCACTTTTTAGTTTTTAGTTTGTTTTCAATTCTTAGTGTTTTAGTTTGTTAATATACTTATTCTTGTTTCATATTAAGAATTATTTGCTTACAACTAACCCTCATGCTAATGGTTTGGATGTTTTTTTATGGTTATGTTATAGTTAGTAATTGCTTAGGTGAAATGGAGAGTTTAAGTCAGATTTCGGCATACTTGAAAGATTTGGAGGATATGTTCAAGGATTCCGGGGATTCCTTGGAAAAGTTAGAGAATATGTTAGAGAAGGCTAAGAGTGATTTGGAAGAAGGAGAGATTATTGGTGATAATGTTTCTTATTTGCCACATGAAATGTGTTATCCAAAGAAGGAGAAGGAAAGAAAGGTGGTTGTTTTTACTAAGGCACCAACTAAGGAGTACGATGCTACACACATGAGGTATGCTACACCTTGTGCGGTGGAAGGAGAAAAAGCATGGGATGCGGAGTTGAACATGGAGTATAGTGATAATTATATTTCGGAAGAGATGCTTAACAAGCTTGGCTTTGTTAGACTTGATTATGGAAGCTATGGAAGGAAAGAAGTGAGAGATGTTAATGTGAATATAAATGGTCATATTTTCAAATGTAACTTTGTGGTCTTGGATTACATGAATGCCGATGAACTGGAGGTTGTCTTTGGTAGAAATTTTCTTATAACTACCAAGTGTACAATTGATTTTGCACTAGGTGAGTTACGGGTCAATATTAGTGATTTGGAAGAAGGGAAGGATGTTAATGAAATGCTAGTTGATGTTTGTGAAGGAATGATAACGCTTAAGGGAGGAAAGGATGAAGTTTGTAAGATGGGAAAAGCCAATCGAAACAAAACCCCATTGAACAAATTAACCCAACCCTCCACCCCAAAGGAAAACAAATCATCATCATCATCATCCAACACTCAACCAAATTCACCACAAAACAAGAAACCCTTAATCAAAGAACAAAAACAAGCAATTTTGGAAAACCTTGAAGCAAAAATAAGTGAGTTAATGGAGAACAAACAGGTTATTGAGATACTTAGAGATTACATGGTTTATAGGAAGAAGCTAGATGGAGTTATGTTGGCAAAATCAAAGTTGGAGAATAATAGTTTTGATGAGGTAGAGGAAAGAAAAATAATGGAGAATGGGCTTCCTAAAAAGATGAATGATCCCGGAAACTTTGTTTTACCGGTGAAGATTAATGGAACTACTCCATTGTATGCACTAGCCGACACGGGTTCTAGAACATCCGGTGGTTTCGCGGGCGGACGAGGAGATGGAAGATCAAAAAGAAATGAATCATCCTCGTTATTCTCAATACCCGGAGGTATTGAGTCATCCGTAGCAAGAAATAGATCGACATCCTCTAAAAGAGGGTCACGAGACGGATTATCGGAAATAGGTAAAGAATTAATCTCAAAATTAAAGCACTCGTAATCCGGAAGAGATAAATCAGCATGAATAGTGGAATTGCCACTACTCGTCTCTTCAAATCGAAAAATCTCAAGCTCGGGTAAAAAGTCACTATCCATGTCGGGGATAGGAAATGAAGAAGTAATCATTGAATCAGAAGACGGAGTCGGATTTTTTAAAGCTTCGATTTTTGAAATAAGAAGATAGATATTGGATAATTTTTCACGGAGTAAATCTTCTTCAATCTCATCATCATCAAGGTCAAAATCCTTCGTCTCTTCAAACTCATAATCGAAACGCGATTCCTCAACATCATCGATATCTCCACAAGATCCGTCATCACTTGTAGTATACTCATTGTGAGAATCGGAATAACTTTCAGCATCATCACTTTCGACGTGATCTTCTTCAATCGGAATATCATTCGTATCAACGAGAGGGTTCAAATGAATAGTGGTATTTTCATTTGGAACATCCTCATCCGGAAGCGTATCATCATCGGATTCGTCAAAAACTTCATTGCTCATTGGAAGGGGGGAAGATGACGAGTCTTCATTCAGTAACCTTTCAAGGAAAAGAATATCCCCCTCTGGATCAAAATAAGTATCATCAACCATCGTCGAGATAGAATCATTATTAAGAAAAGTATCGATCTCTTTCAAAACTGGGTCACTTTCCTCATCCGGTGTGAGGGAAGGATGGGAAGAGTCGGGAATAGCTTCAGATATATCAAAATGATCTTTTTCAACAATTTCAGAATCACCGTTAGAAATTTCCCCGGACTCACTTGGGTTTGGGACGAGGTTCTCAACACTAGACTTATTGGATTCGTCCGATTCCGTTGCCGGAATAGTGTTAAAAGGCTCGTCCCCCATTTTTAGAGAGTCCTCGGGTTCTACAGGAGAAACAACGGAAGCTTTGTGAGGATTAAGAACAATCGTAATTTTCTCATCTTCGTCGTCGGAATCATAGTAAATAAAAGACTTATAAGGATTAGACGCTCTTTCTTCAGCAAGTAACTCTGCAATCGACTTCTCACGAGGCTCGGGAGTATGAGTAACACGATTATCCGCCCACTTCCGTAACATCTCACTAAGGGATTTCATTTCCTCAATAACTTCATCCGGAATTTGAAATTTGTCGGGATTTTGTGGGGGTTGGTTAAAACCGTAAGAATCATAACACGAATTAGGCTCAAAATAAGAATTATCAAAAGATCCTCCACAATTTGACGAACTTTGAAATGAATCACCATTGTAATACGGTACTTGCTCATACGAATTTTGAAAAGGTAGATTGAAATCATTTTGAGGATAATTATCAAAACTCGAATCACAAGTGTAAGACGTTTCAGCACTCGGGACATAACACATACAATTAACATATCCGCATTGGTTACAAAAACATTGTCCACAAGGTAATCCTTCATCGGATGGATTTCCACAATTAAAACAAGTGAACGAAGGTGGTGTCGGATAATAATCGGGAATGTTTGAAAAATTGTTAAACGAACTTTGAACGTACTCGGGAGAATTACAATTCAAACAAACACCGTCATGAATATCACGACCACATTGTTCACACGTACACCAAACACACGAACCTTCAAAGAACGGTTCTCCACACTTAAAACAAAAC
>LBNU01007612.1:17598-61277 GCA_014162995.1 Artemisia annua
ATATATATATATATATATATATATATATATATATATATATATATATATATATATAGGGATCAGCATTTGGACCCGAATCCTGGTACCGTACCAAAACGGTACCGACTTCTAATACACTGTACCACCAAGAGTGTATGCTACATGCATGAGATCGATAAACTATTGTGTTTGGCCCCTTTTAATTATTTAGCTTTTTTAGGAACCAAAAGCCTAAAGGTATGTGCTAGTGGTCGCGTTCGGTCATCTGGTATCAAGTGGTAAACCTTTTGATTCATTAAAGGTTTGAGTGTAGGTGTACTTTTAACCGTGATGTTCGACCTTTGTCTAACAAATCTACAAATTATCTAGAGTACTGCACCACAAGGAATGATAGCATTAGGAAATTGTCGTGCCCGCACAATTAACATGGCCTCCTTTGATGGTTATGTCTAATCGTTTAGATTTGTGGATACTGGAAGCAAAGTGTCCAACACTATTTAAAAAGAATCTAAGAGGTGTTATAGTAGGTGTACGGCACAACTATCTTTTGATAGCAGTGTTATGATAGCAGTATCTTCAAAGGCTACATGTAGGCTAATTCACCACCCTTTGTCTATCTTAACCTCAACATAATTACGGCTACTACGATTGATTAATCTAGTTGTCCCCCTACAGTTGGAGTTTCGCATTTTTTGGTTAACCCTTTAATCATAGAGCTAGTGACATTCTTTTATCAACTTTACTATATACAAATAACCTTTCTCAAAACACGTTGCTCATCCGTCATCATGAGTCCTTGAGACTAGAGATATTGATTACTTATTTTAACAGCAAATATTTAAAGGATTCTGTTCAACTAAATGCTGGATGTAAAGAAGGAAATTTAGTACAGTGCTAGCAATATGCCAATAATATGTATAGAACTTTGGAAATGAAAATATAACTCCTGATGTACTATAGCTAGAAGTATGTAAGAATAAATCTTATATTATAGAATATGAAAAGAATTGCATACACAGTACGCCACGGAGAGGAGATTAATATCCCATCCAAGCTTCCATGAAGATAACTTTCTTTCCATAGCTATCGCCCCAACTGTTGCTTGTATTACGCTAAAAAAACACTGAAGAGTAACTAAAGATAGCTTCGCCGGGTATTCCTTCATAATAGGTGCCTGCCAAAACATGTACAAGCTAATAAGAAACTCAAAAACCAAAGAGTTAATGTAATCAATTAGGATCAACATGAATGTTTTGAACTAACCTGCATAATGCTCCAACAAGACCAAAGAGTGTTCGCACAAAGCATTGTGAAGGGGCCTTTTATAAACTCTCCGTTTGAATTAGTTTGATTCGTAGTTGAAGCAACTTCACCATGTGATGCATACCAAGGCATGAAGTTCAAAGTTGGACCTTTAACAAAAGCAAACACAAGGGCCCCAGAAACCGAAATTATAGCTCCAATCAACTTAGCCCAACCATGAAATTCTCCTATGTGCATTCTTTCCATCCTGCAATATTTTATTCAAATATCAACAATTTTGATAGTTAATAGAAACTTCAAAATTTCCATGCTCGTTATTTTGTTTTTGTTGCCAATCATAAAAATATATATACTTCCATCTTTATCATTAATAAAAACTTTTATACTACAGGTTGGTATGATTGGTAACAACATGTTGGTAATAATTTCCGTGCTACGTATTGGTAAAGCATGTAAAATGCTATCCTAAGCATTTCACCTTTCTATATTCATTATTGATGGTCCGATTTTAATGAGGTTAACCATGAATACCTTAGAATAAGAGCTATTGCAAAGGTAATTGCCGGAACCAGATTACTGGAGGCAGCAGCAAACGTCGCAGATGTATGATTGAGTGCACTATAATACATATTAGAGGTTATCGTGATCCTGAGGAAATAATAATACACATTTCAGTAAAAGCCAAAGGATGATACCCAAAATATTAAAGCAATTTTTAAATTTACCCAACCAAAGAACTGAAGAAAATCTTCCATAACAAGGTGTAGGATAACTTGGCTGCATTATTTCTGCAAAAGAAAAGAAAAAAAACTTTCACTTTTCGATAAGATGTACTACTTCGGAAATCAAGAGATGGGTGAATGAAGCTTGAACCTTTCTACAAAGTATGCGATCGGGGCTAGTGACAAAGTCGCAAAAGCTTGACGATAAACAACGAAAATGAAAGGATTCATTCCTGAAGAAATGGACGCTTTCGATAACAAAGCCATGCCTGCATATATAGTTTGAACTAAAAGCATTGCTAAGTATGGTTTGTTGCTCTCATAAGCATTTACAAGTCTTGGTGAAATCATCATGGTTTTGTTTAAATATTGGAGGTTCGTATAGGCCTAAATTGATATTTTCTGGACTTGTGTATCTCTCTTATTTATAGGGAAAACTAAAACGCATAAACCAAATTTGCTTTTGTCACTTTCAAATATCCGCTAAGATATTCGAGCAAGTTAATTCGAGCATGTAGCTTGAATCACTTATGATATTTTCATGTGTAGATTGTTTTCTTTCATTCTTTTTTATTGTAAACAGATCGATATATGGGTGCGTGACTAAGTTCGCCGTAAGTAAATGTAATGTCACATACATTTCAATCAAACACGATGACACGACCCGTAGTGTGATAGCATGAATGATGAAGGGACCTTGTTGCATTTCGTGTCGTAGGTGGTAACACTACAATATTTTGTGAACGGCATAATTCACTAAGCTCTAATGATCGGAAAGTACTTTTATGCACTTAAAAGTGTGTAAATCGATCTATAAAACGAGAAACATTGTTTAAACTAACTCAGCTCTTATCACTTAAAACGGCCAAACAATATATTGGTAACACAAGTAAAATCGAATAAACGAATATGCAAACAAATACATCTATAGGTCGCAAGTCAGCCTTATTAGACGCATTAGACAATAGACATATTATATTAAGGTTGATTTTTTATACTTACACATTAACTAATACGTGTAGAAGTCAGCCTTTACCAAAGTGCTTTGGCTCGGTCGGACCCATCTTCGAAAGGCTATGAACCTACTTCAGAGATTTTGTGGATAAATGCTCATAGGGTCGAGTCTCGGCTCATGATCACTCTAGTTGGTGTCCCACTAGCCAAAAGAGTTTTGTCGGAGCTATTCCATGTAACGTGAATAATGGCTGGTGTTAAAAGACACATGTAATTTGAGTGTTTCCGCCAATTCACACCTTTTGTAGATCATAAGTTTGCCTTTATTAAACATATTATATTGAGGTTGATTTTGTATACTTTTATGTTACTCCAATCATCTTATAAACACATGTTCAATATGTGGCAATTAATTTTCTTTATGAATCATCTTATAAACACTCAGATGTTATTGTGATCTTGAGTGATACTATTAATTTATTAAGAATAAATTGAGTGTAGTACGAATCAAATAAAGAAAAAGTGTATGTAATTTAGTGTGTAATTTTGAATCCTTTTTTACGAACATATTCTATTTGGTGGAAATAAAAAACAAAATATATAGAGTGATGCATCGCATGCAAGCCAGGTTGTGACTTGTGATCACTTTCTTTTTTTTTTGAGTAAAAGGTCAAACGATTGTGATCACTTTCATATATACTGAAAATATTGCGTTGACGAATAACATGTTTTTGACTGTTTATGGTTTTATGCTATATAACATTCCACATATATGTATTTATTTTAGTAGAAATTGTGTGGATGGGTTTTAAACATGTATGTAAATCATAATGTTGTAGTCCCTTTGAGCTATTCACGAATATATTTTATTGGATCCATTTTAGTGATGCTATAAATTAATGTAAGTACTATTGTGTTTTCCATTCCCCTTGCTTTGATGCAAAAAGATATAACCATGTTACCTTTAACCAAAGATCAATAATGAAAGGCAAAATAGCTAATATATTAATATATTGATAAATAATAGTTACTTTTTTTGTGTTCAAATTAAGTGTACCCAACATTTCACCAAACATAATTTATTAGCTCTATGTATCGTACTTGCCAATGCATCTTTACATCCAATTGCAATGAAAACAATCTATTATATATATTTAGGATGTGTGTTATATAAATAGCTAACACATGTTAAATTCATGGTTATTTTTAAAAGAGGAAAAAAAAATAGATGACGGGTTGTATATTATGCAATTAGCCTTTAGAGAAGAAGCACTGACTTGTATAACGCGGTTGAAAAAGAAACTAATAGAACGCATGTGTAACCAAACAAAGAGTCAAATAAACAAATAAGAACATAAAGTTGGATAAGGACATATTGTGGTGTTCGGTGTTTTAGTTGTAGCTAAAAGACTTGTGAACTTCAAAAAAAGTTAAAGTTTATATATTTATATATTATGCAAAGCGTTAATAGAACTGAGTATACATGGTTTGAAAATGAAACTGTGTGCAAATCAAACATATGTATAATCCGTCAAAAATGCCAAATAAAAATATTCACACTTAGCACGGAATAACTCTTGTGGTCTAAAACCTTTTTAACGTGCAACTAGGGTTACTTATCTTGCAACCTAGGCTAATAGTCTAATACTGTAGAAAAAGAAGATATATAAAAGATCCTACAAAGAGTCCATTTATTATTAGCACCTCATTTTATTAGTGCTATGTTGAACCCTCATTGCGCTTTGCTTTTCAAAATTGTAAGACCTTAAAAAAAGTTTCGGGAAAGAAACTGAATTGCTTTAGCGTGATTTCGTAAAGATCGTAAAACTAAAACTTAGAAATTTAAGATAAGATCCAATAATAATAATAATAATAATAATAATAATAATAATAAGCTGTAATAATAAGATACTTAAATAGTTTTTCCCACTCATTCTTTCCCTGTATTCAAACTGTCACTTCAGCCACTTGGCAGGAATATGTGAATATGCAGTTTTGTAAGAATATTTAGTAGAAGGCTTTAACATTTTTGTAATTTAAACGGTTCAATAGCAAACAAAACAATATTTTAGTATACAAATGAAGGATAAACAACAAAAGTACCTATAATTAGTAAAAATCTTTTGAAAATGAAAGCAACCTGAGTTAAATCTAACGGCTACATTAACCCTATTTAAATCCAAAATTCTTTGACATTAATTATTTCAAGATTGACACATTATCCCGGTTGAATTCATGTGGGGTGGGGTCCGATACTCACATCACATCAGCCCGGTGACTAAGAAATGGGTTTGCGCTTGAATTTAAGTGATGAGGTTTTTCGAGGGAAGTAGGACTCTTATTGACTAAAAGTGGGTTCTTCGCTTTCCTTTGATGCATGCATCTAATTTGTGCATTACAGTATTGTACGGTACAAACTGTAATGCACAAATTGTGGTGCATGCATCAAAAGATGTGGTGTGAGTATCAATTCCCGATAAATAAGCAATACCAAACAACTCATATAATCATTTTCAATAGTCATTACCTAACNGGAAGGGGGTGGGGGGGCCCGCCCTGCCTCTACATAGTTCTGCCAGTGCTAACTACCCAATAAGCAGTTTAAAAAATCATCCCCAAGAGGCCTTGATAAAAATAGTTACTCGAATAAATAATCTTACATAGCCCCTATAAATAGTTTCGGTAAGTAATCCCAAATAGCGCCTAAAGATAATTAAATTGATACGCAATCTCAAAAACCCACTACAATTAGTTTCAATAAGCAATTAGAAACAATCATCCCCAAGAGGCCTTGATAAAAATAGTTACTCGAATAAATAATCTTACATAGCCCCTATAAATAGTTTCGGTAAGTAATCCCAAATAGCGCCTAAAGATAATTAAATTGATACGCAATCTCAAAAACCCACTACAATTAGTTTCAATAAGCAATTAGAAACAACCCCTATAAGCAGTAATTCTAATAAGTAACCCTAAACAACCCATATATGTACCTTAACAACAAATCCCAAACAATCCTTAAAATTAGTTATTTGAATAAAAAAACCTAGCTAATCCGTTTAAGCGGTTTGATAACAGATCTTAAACAACCTCCAGAGTAGTTAATCGAACAGTCAATTAGCGCATATAAAAACGATAGCCTAAAAAAAGGTTCACATGATATAATTTTGGATAAATTTGATTACCATGATCACAAATTTTGAGGGCTTTATATAGACAACATTTGTTATTGTATGATTCATAAGATTATAGTTTTTTCCGCAAATGATAATCTTCAAGCCCTTTTTGCCTTTAACGCATTATACGGTAACATATAATTGTCTATGTGAAAAAAGAAAGTGGCAAATAAAAACCCACTTCCCAAATAAAATTCGAAGTAATGTAATTGATGATAAAACTTAAAATATTAATTATGTGCATTATCGTGCAGACGATTATAAAATGTTGTTTATGTTAATATATGTCAAATTATGTGCATTTGGAAATGTCATATCTTTTATATAATAAAAGAATTACATCATTTCGGAGTTTTTTTGACAGAACAATCTTATGGGAAAAAAAATTGGACCAATAGAAGAGCTTTATTTTGCCACGTAGGAGAAATCGAGCAATATGATTGGCCAATAAAAAGTCAAAATTGAATTGATTTTAGTCAAACTTTAATAAATTTGGTGGAGAATTTGATTGAGGAAAAAAATACATAAAAATATAGGTGTCTAATTTATTAAAATAAAAACTTAGAAAAAGAGGAAGTAATTAATAAAACTTTAGTGGTTGAATTTTAAATAATTATATGGAGTTAAATGTAAAATTATAAGTCTCCATATTTTTTTAATAACTTTAGATAATAAACAATAACCCCTTACACTTTATACCCCTTACACTTTATAATATGAACTTTGTTTACAATTACATGAGTATTAATATTGGTTTGAGACTTCCATCCATTAAACTGACAAAATTTTATAAACGTACGAATTAGTTTAAATATACGTTAAATACTTTTAAAATAAATATTAGTTTTAAACTTTCAGCTATTAAAATATCTTTTTAATATGCACGTTAAATATAAGTAAGAACTCATGTTATCTTATTAAAAGTTTAATTTATACGTACACGGGTTTGAATATTAAATACAGTTAAATTATTATTAACGGTAATAGAAATATCAAATGGTAAGTACGAGTTACAGTGATATGAAAATAAATATACGCGATTGTACTTATACGACTCCTGTAATTATTATTTAAAGTTTATATATGGATATCCGGGAAACCATTTTTAAAAAAACTTTACGGAATATATTTTAACTTCATCAATGCTCATTATGTGCTACTAAACTCGCACATTTTGTACAACATGATATCAATAGTTAAAGTTAAACAACAACTAAAATAAGTTAAATCTTTCATCCAATAAAATTTTTACAAAATATTAATTGATATTAATACATAATGAAAAACTCATGCATACTTATTAGTTGTACTTATATCACAATTTTCACAGTTAAATTCTTATATGTCCATATAGTAAACAAAAATTTTAAAATAAATTTGATTTATGTGTAAACTCATGTGATCAAATAACCTTTGACCCAATAACATTATGAGGAGACACGCTCAAAAATACAATACAAGGTCGATGCCACGATTATATTTATAATTTCTGCTAACTATTTTTCTTACTTTCGCACATGCTGATGCTCTAACTTTTTAAAATATACATAAGATTATCTGTTTTTAAACGATAATACTATATAATTAAATTTGTCTGGAAAAACCCCGTGCGTGCACGGGTATTATAACTAGTGTCTCTATAACATGAGATATAAGTAAGCACTTAATTAATGGATTATAGGTTGATAAGATGCAAATCAAATACGCGCAACGTAAGTTAAATATGAGCAATATAAGTTGAATGCATATAAGGGTATTATTTTATAAATCAATTATCTTATGCTTATGAAAAATCTTTATGTTACTTGAATATTGACTGTAATATAGTACCAACTACTCTTAGCTTGAATATAAACAATAAAAGCAAGAACCACATAATGGCCGACCGATATATAATACCAACTACCTTTAGCTTGAATAAGCATATTTTACACAAACAATCTAAATTAACCATGTGTTTGCTTTGCTATTAATTGATACATTACCATATTACCTCGACAATAAAGTAAAACAACAAAAAACAATCAAAATAAAAAGTTAAAGAATGAATAAACAAAGAAAAGAAATGAACGTGGGTTTCCTCTGACTCCCAAAGCAAATCTTACGTAAAGCACTCAAAGTCCTATTACACGTACAAATGAAATGTTTTATATTGTTTTATTCTCTATCATTCTTTCTTGAGTTCTTCCTAGTTCCTACCTAACTTCTCAAGCGCTTGCTATATTTTGTGAACTATGGAACAGTTTAATTATTCGAAACGACTGAAACAGCAGCTGCTGCAACAAACAATTATCATCTGAAGATAATATGAAACATGTGCTGGAATTCAAGATAAAAGCTAGGCTAGATGGCCGGTTGGGGGGTGGCCGAGCACCCGCTAGCCCCCAACTTGCTCCGCCTCTGGAACTTGAGATGAAAATACGTATGAATTATTTGGCAGTGATGGATTTTTTGTATTACACGTGTCATGGAGATTATTTACCTAAAAGTACATATGAGATTATGGATTAAAACTACAAACCATAAAGGTGGCACAAGTTTAAGTTCTAATGTGTCTTAATTTTAACACAGGAACGATCTTCAGTGGCCTAGCCTTAAAGCATCCGCTATAAGAAGTCTTTGAATAGCTATAAGAAGTCTTTGAATAGGTCTAAGAAAATTGAAAAGTTTTATATCTTGTTTCAATTATAATAGGAAATTTAGGTATCATGAAAAGGTCCAAGTCTTAGTTCTTGGACCTCTTTATAAACTTAACACGATTAATAGAGGTGGAAGTCAAATAAGCAACAAGCTACGTCGCTAGCTCTTTTTGAATTGCAAAACTATTTTCTTTTAAAAACAACATTTGTAGATTTAGATATCATAACTTGTTGGACTTTGTTGAGAAGCTTCAATGCCTCAGGTGCAAGGAAACCAAAAGTATCAAACGCGAAAAGAATAAAAACATGTTAATTTTCAATGCACGCTTTCTCATGATTTGTCACTTTGTTCGAGACGGGTTTCAAAGCAACTAGTCCCACTGTAAAACCCCGACTATTCAAACCCATGAGAGGAGAAACCCCTGTTACATCCACACACGCATGTTTCCTCCAATCCATCCAAAAACCAAAACATCTACCGATCTGAGTGCGGATCTTTCATCCAACGGATCAGTCAAAAAGTTCATACGTGCTTCTTTCTTGGCGAGGTCCCAACATGCCTACATACGTAAAAAAAAATGATGCCCCTAACAATATCGTGCGTGTACTTTAAGCATAGGATCTCTTTCCAATGAATCGCATGTTCCCCAAATGAATCCAAACATGCCATGTGACAAACGAAGCATATCACATCAACCGAAAATAAAGGAATAATGAAGTGATACTTAAGTATAGTATGATATTCCACTAGTGACATATGTTGACCTAGCCCGTCCATGGGATAACTAGTATAAAATCCTGAACACATGGTACCCGTAGACACTAAAAAATTGCTTTCTGTCTCACAGTCATGTCGAATTGGATTTCCATATCCTTGGCCATTTCACTAAAAAATGCACTCGCCAATGTTTGTTCGGGTTTAGAGGGGGCGGCATCCTTATTAGTAAAACTACCAAAATCAAAAAGCTTGAAATCGTATCACGAAGACAAGCCATAGCACAAACATAATCATCATCCATACCACATATGTACTGTCCCGTAAAATGTGGTTTATTATAATGAGAAAAAGTTTATAAACTTAAAAGGTTTATAATTTATTAATATGTGATGACATCAAATAATTATAAGGCTTTATAAATTTTAACGATAGCAAATTTCTTTATATTTATATAGGTAGGTATTGTTAATTATATATCTTTGGTTACAAATGATTTCCATCCAATAAATTTTTTTTTTGAGTAAAGGGTTTCGATACCCGGTGAATAGAATAAATTAATAAAGAGTTAACTACATGAGAGAGTGGACTTGCACCACTCTAGACCACTTTGCCTGAGCAACACATCATTGCTTCGAACACACTCGAAACAAGCAGCCACTAAACATAACTACAACCTAGATCACTTGGACTTAAATAGGAAAAACCAAAATAAAAAACACCAAGCGATCTATGACAAAAAAGAAAACTACGTGACATCATAAGGTATGTTCCAATATTGCAAGGTCTTCATGACATTGGAACTTCTTTTGAACCATAAAGATACGAGCTTCATTCTAACAGTCTCGAAAATGACTTCACACACTCGCTCCTCCTTCCTCGTGTCTGTAGAGAATAAGCGATTATTCCTCTCTTGCCAAATGAAGTTAGTTGCAGCCGCGAACATAAGCCGAGAAACCACACTAACCAAAGAACGCTTCAAAGAGACGGAGATCAGCCATGATGTGATGTCTACTAATTTTGAAGGAGTATTATGTATCCCAGCCTTATATTATCAAGACTCCATACCTTCAAAGAATATTAGCATTCAAAAAACAAGTGCTCATGCGAATCCCGAGTCGTCTTACACAAAGGACACCGAAGCAGGTTTAAGTCGACGGATTCGCCGACATCCCATTGCCTCAACTTGTCTTGTGTCTTAAGTTTACGAGCCATAATAATCCATAAATTAAATGCGTGTTTCGGAATACAAAATGAGAACCAAACCATGCGAAACCACTCAACCTCCTGTCCTCGAGGACGATCCGATTCCCATACAGCATGGTTTAGGATTGGGCATATAAGTCGTACCAGGTAGTAGGATTCCCATCCAGTAAATTTTGTCATTCAGTATAACACGAAGTATAACTTTAGGTAGGAAGAAAAAAAAAAAAAAAAAAAAAAAAAAAAAAAAAAAAAAAAAAAAAAAAAAAAAAAAAAAAAAAAAAAAAAAAAAAAAAAAAAAAAAAAAAAAAAAAAAAAAACGAACAATATCACAGAATGACACCAAAAATAAAGTATTAGCATGTCCATAATATAAACAGTAAGTTCCATGAAAATTCAGCAATAAAAACAAATAAATTCTAAATAATCAAGAAAAATAAAAACTTACTTGCCATGAGTTTTTTCCTTTTCATCAAAGAGTTGGACAAAAGTGTATATGGAACGACTATCTGATGACTGCATTGAGATCGCTTATGTTCGTAGAAACTATGAAAAACTATGTTTTGTCGTAAGAAGAAAACATAAAACCGTAACAAAAAAGAAAGATTTGCCTTGACTGGGTTAAAAATAAATGTACAGAAGATTTGAATTAAAGGGATGCAGAGATGAAGGATAGCTCCAAATTTCAATATCATGAGATATTTTCTTTTACAAAACAATAGCAATCTTCATCATTTAAAACTCAAATAATCTGCAAATTAGAAAAATGTTTATGAATCAATGGTACCTTATATTATGTGATAAGTTCTCTAACCAAATGGTTGTGGGTTCAAGTAATGGTTAACACGTAGAATTTGTGGTGTATAATGTGAGGTGATTATTTTCCGTTAAAAAAAAATAAAAAAAAATAAATAAATAAAAAATCGATGCATAGTTAATCTAAATTTTGACTTAGTGTTAAATTATATTTGAAACACAACAAAGTGTTTTTATTTTTTTAAACGCATTCAATGATATTTTGAAGCACAATATTCTTGGGTATGTTATAATAACAACCTATCAAACTTATAGGCCTGAAATCACTCAACGTAATCGGGTCACGGCATTTTGGAATTAGAGTAACAAAAGAGGAATTGCACACTTTTGAAATTTCCCCGGTAAGCCAAAACCACTCAATAGCCTTCAACAAGTCTGATTTGAGTATATGCCAAAACTTTTTTATAAACCCGAAAATTAAAACCATCGGTCCCCGGTGCTTTTTTTGCTACCACATTGTTTAATAGCATACCACACTTCTTCTTCATGAAAAACACATTCCAACTCTTCTTTGTCTTCTCTCGTAATAGTTTTGAAGTTACTGTTCACCAAAGTTGGTCTTTCATTGTTGTCTTCTTTAAACGAATTACTGAAAAAATCATATACTTTTGCTTTTATCGTAATAGGATCTTCACACCACACACCGTCCACCATCAATCCATTCAGTTGTGTTTTCCGTACATTACCTCTAATACAAGAGTGAAAAAATTTAGAATTTTCATCACCCTCCAACACCCACCTTGATCTTGCCTTTTGTTTTAACATTTCATTTTTATGATTGTCTTTTTCTATCCACCCTCTCCTGGCTTCTTTCCATCTTTCCAACTCCCCTTCCTCAAGGTCTCTTGATTCGGCAATTAACTCCCATTTTGTGGCTTCGGCTTTAAGTTCCTCAAGCTCTTGACTATTTCTTCCAAACTTGGTTTTGCTCCACGCTTTTAAACCCTCTTTCACGTTCTTTAATTTATCTCTAAAAACCGAGTCGGGATTTAACGAGTACACAGGTTTTTCCCAACATTCAACCACTATATTCTCACATTCTTTATCATCTAACCAAACATCAAAAAAACGAAATGGTTTTGGCCCAAAATCCACCACTTTATCCATGAGAATTAAAGGGCAATGATCAGACAACTTCCTCTCTTTTGCAACTACTATTAAGGAGTTCCAATGATCACAAAAACGACTGTTAGTTAAAAACCGATCAATCTTACTAAATTTAAGCCCATCATCACTTATTCTTGTGAATCTTTTTCCTCCCATCGGGATATCTATCAAATCATCTCCATTTATGAAGTTATTAAAGATTGTCGCCCCTCTTCTATCGAATATCGAATTTCTTCTCTCGTCAACACTTCTAACTTCATTAAAGTCCCCAAATATACACCAAGCCGCATCAACTGTATTGATTATCCTGGAAATCTTGTCCCACAGAATTGTTTTGATTTGAACATCACGTGGAGCATAAACATTAATGAAACCCACTAACCCATCTTTCCCTTTCCAAGATCCAACAACCGCAACAAAACCATCCTCATCCATTGTTGTTGTATCAAAAAACCACGAGTTATCCCAAATCGTAAGTACTCCACCCGCACTACCTATTGCATCGACTTTGGCAAACCCAAATGAATCTGCACCCCACATATATTGAACCTCATGTTCCTCCAATCGATCCTTTTTTGTTTCTTGTAATCCCATTATCATTGGTTTTTCACTAGCAATTAATTCCTTGACCCATTTTACTTTTTCCTCTGAACCCAAACCCCTTATATTTAGTGACATTGTCCTCATTAAAATATTACCTATTTGATTCTAATTACCCCCACCACCCTCAAGCAACACATAACTTTCCTACTTTTTTTCCACATTAATAGACTCCTCACTGATTTCTCTTGAGGCGCTTTCATCCATATTTTTTACCCACTTAAAACCAAGTTTTTCACCAAGAAATCGTACCTTTATATTTTCTTTGGAGCCGCTCGAGCTTCTTGATTCTTGTAATTTTCCTGTGTAAACACTTCCAGACTCGCATGGTTTTGTCGCTAACACCGAAGCTTCACCAGGTTCTTGTACTTGTTCATGTTTCCCATCCACATCTAAATTTTTTTCATTTTCGTTGCTTGTAGTTTCGACCTCCATAATATTGATGTTTGTATCTTTCACTACATTTCCATCCGTGTTTTGAGTTTCTTCCACCAACGTATCCTTAGAACTTGATTTCGAACCAATTTGCAGACTTGAATAAGACTGTCTCTTCTTTTTCTTCAACAAGTGAAAACTCAGTTTACCGTGCCACCCCTTCTTTTTCCCGATCACGGTACCTTTTGTCTTCAGGGTCTTTCTTTTTCTAGTTTTTTGTATAGATGAATCGCTGCTACAAACTGTGTGCCTATGTTTATTTCTAGTGATCCACAAAGAATCAGAATAGCACCGTCTGAGTTTTTTGTGGTTGATATTACTTCTATCAATTGGACTGCCACCTAACTCCATATTATCAAGTTGGGTCTTTAAATTCAACTTCACAGAAATTGGGCTCTTTTTCTGAACTGAGCATTTTTTCGGCCCATCAGAGCCATCAATGTTAAGCCCACCAACTATAAATCCGTCACTTGCATCCCGTGTTCCCTTGGGACTTACATTCTCTGTTTTTTCAAAAGTCGATTTNCAGATCCGGTAATAGCTTGCAAAGTTTAGTAAGTCATTGTTTCCAATTTCAACAACTGGAGAGGTTTGTTTTAATGCCTCCTTGCAAGCAACTTGATAATTTTGGTTTTTGTTGGGTCATGTTGTACCTCTTTGGTTTGTTGATTTTGATCTCTTAATTTGTTTATGTCGAGTCTGTGGAGATGCCTATATTTAGAATTATGTGATTCTTATGGCATTGTCCTTTGTTTGTAATTTTTACTTGTATATAATATATTTTTCTGTGTTGCCTTTCAAAAAAAAAATATTCTTGGGTATGGGCAAAAACATGGCAACTTGTTGAGGAAGATAAGCAACAAATCTTTTAAATTAATAACATGAATAGATAGCTTTGAATTAAATATAGTTTGACAAATGTTATCTTAGTCAAACAATTATTAATAACATGAATAGATAGCTTTAAATGACTATATAGTTTGACAAATGTTATCATAATCAAATGACCGTGATCATCATTGCATTCAAAAAACTTACTAACTCGTGTAGCAAACGGGTTGGGTTGGTCGGGTTCATGTCAAACGGGTCGGGTCTGATTCGGTTCCAGGCTAAAAATAACATACCCGAACCCTATTTCAACTCAGGTTAATCGGGTTCGGGTCAAATCGGGTCGGGTCAAGCCGGGTTCGGGTCTGTGCCATTTACAAAATCACAGTATTTTCTTTCTTAAACTTAGTAGTTTAAATCTCAAACAACCAAAAGTCACCTGTATAAATCACATAATTTATTTGTTGCATTTGTTTGTTACAGATTTACAGTAGGCTTGTTGCGATTTAAAGAACCACAAATACACCTCTACTTGAAACCATGCAAATGCATGCAAACCATGCATGGCAACAAGTTGTATCTTTAACTAGTCATGAAATGGATTGTGCTGTAAGTCATATGGTTATTGCAGACTTGCATATTTGAAACATATAATATCCACAACATAAGCTTTCATTATATTTGAAAAATAGAACTAAGTACATATACTATTTGTATCAGTAGCAACTTGCAGACCATGTAATAAAGTAGGAAAATATAATTGCATCAGTTGGAGTAAGCAAATTGGATCAGTAGGAGTATAGGCAAATTAGATCGGTAGCAACTTGCAGACCATGTAATAAAGTAGGCAAATATAATTGTATCAGTAGGAGTAAGCAAACTGGATCAGTAGGAGTATAGGCAAATTGGATCAGTAGCAACTTGCAGACCATGTAATAAAGTAGGCAAATACTAACACCATGTAATTAAGTAACAAACCAAAGATACTGCTTACCTGTACAACTTGCATTGATCCATATCAGTACCCCAAATACTAAGAGTAAGATCAGGCATAAGTAACAAACCAAATGGTCAAATACTAAGACCATGCATGATGCATCAGTAGGAAATTACTAAAAGAGCATATAATACATGGAAAATAAATCAACTAACAAGCCATGCATGATGCATCAGTAGCAAAATAGTAAAAGATCATGCATGACGAATCAGTAGGAAAATACTAAAAAAAGCATTTAACTTGGGCCTTTCATTTAAATATAGATATAGATTATACAAAATTCATTTAAAAAAAAAAAATAAATAAAAATTAAAAATTGGGTCAGTCGAGTTAGCCCGAAGCCGAATAGGTAAAGCATTTTGAACCCGATACCCGTTCCTATTGCGTATTCTGGTTAATCTGGTTGACCCGAGTTAGATTTTGAACCCGAGTAACCGACCTGAGTATCCTTATTCGGGTTCGGATCAGGGTCAGGATTTTTGACACCCCTATGCTTGAGAGAAAAGTACACAAGTTCTTTATTGTATGCTTAAGCCATAAGCACAAAATTAATAACTAATTTTGAAATAAGCTTCACGAACAAACAATAACGAATCCATCTGAGTTAGAGACAAATTATAAAGTCTCGTAGCTTTGCAAAAGTTCAAGTAAATCATAGCTAAGTTGTTCAAAATGTGGAATAAAATTGCAGATTTTAGAATAAAAGGATAGTTTCCTTTTATTAATTGTCTTTGTGCATCAGTGGCGTCTGGTCGACTGATAGCAAAAGTAGCTGTGAGCAGTAGCTGTGAGATGTAGCTGCTCACCGCTCACAACTTCATAAAGAAGCATTAGAAAAATGAGCTTTCCTAAAAAATAGCAAAGCTCACAACTCTTATGCCAAACGAACACTAAAAATCAAAAAGCTTATTGTTCACCGCTCATCGCCCGAAAAAGCTTTAAAAAGCTTTGCGCTAAACATAGCCAATGCCAAAAAGAAAGCTTTATTGGTTATTGAGGGGCCTAATTAATATACGTGTTACATGGGCCTAAAGTGGTTTATAGCTCTTTTACGTTACATGAACAACTTCACAAAAGACCAATTACTAAAAAGCCAAAGCCCAAACTTACGTACAGGTTCAATAAGCATATGCTTACCGGTAATGGCGTAACATGTCTCACTTTAATAAAAGCAATTACTTATTATAGTCTTTTTTACGTAGTGGCCTCACTTTGGGAGGTTAACAGAAGTAACTATAACACAAGGGCTAGAAGTTTATTTTACCTCGTTTCGTGTCTTATATTTTGGTCAAGGCATGGTTAGAGTTTATTTTGCTGTCGTTGTTGTTAAGCAAGTGTGTATTGTAAAGTGTTGCAAAAAATAGTTTACACGGCCAATTAATCACTGCCTAGACGTTAATCGGCCACCAAACTTTTCGATTTGTGCAAATCGGTCAAACAAATCGTTTAAGGTGGTTAACGGTAGTCAATGGTGGTAAACGATGATCAAACTTATTGGGAAATTGCAAATCTTGCTGGAAATATCATAAACACGTCAGAAACTTGTTTTAATCACTTATAGTTATTGTTTATATCTATTACAAGTTGTTGGTATAAAGCAAATCTTGTCGTAAATACCTAAAACTAACTGTAAATACCCAAAACTCGCCGAAAATACCAAAAACTCGCCGAAAATACCAAAAACTTCCCGAAAATGTCGTTTCGTTTAATCCCGCATAGACCGATTACAATCTTCAAAAAGGTCGACCGACCGACTACCGTTTCGTGATTTTTGCAACTTCGGTATTGTGTAGCTTGTGATGCTTTTTTCAGCTTAAAGGCGCTCGCGTTTAGGTTTGATACTTTATCTACTGTTTTAATAATCACATTTTATCTGCTAACTTCTTGCTAGTCTTCGGTACATTGCATTATTGTCACATCAACAAAACTTACTTTTGGTCTGCTTCGAATTGATTAATATTTTTTAGTGTTTGATAGACTATTAAGTGATTGATAACCATGCTTATTGCTTAACCAGAAAAAGAAAAACACGTAGCTTTTAAGAATATTTCGGTATCCAAAACATTTCAAGTTCTAACAAAATTGATGTCAAATTGATTATGTTGTGTCGTTTATATACTTATATATGATAGGATTAAGGATGACAACCTTATACTCTTTATTTGGTTTTCTGGAGACCACCAAGAGATGACCACCCACTTTTGATCTTGTTCCTTACCACTATATATAACATGCTTTTTATTACCATGTTATTATTATTATTTTTTTAGAAAGACAACATTATACTAATTATATTAAGGAACCAAAAAATAAAACTGAGTTACAATACAAGGCATCTCATCTCTATTAAACAAGCTACTTAATGGAAGGTGAGACCCGAAGAACAAGAAATAAAATAAACATACGAACCACAATTACAAACTACTATATCACAATGACTAAAACTCACCATGAAGAATTACACGAAGAATTACTATGTTATTATTAGACCATACACAAATCACGTATCATTACTTGTTAGTCACGTATAGACTAATACAACCATGCATAATTAAAAGAAAATCAATCAAGCTTGTGAAGATAAAAAACACAAGTTTATGCGATTGAACTACGTCCACAAGTTATGAGATGATACCAATTAGGGTCACTAGACAGAGAGGTTATTGAACTTTGCGAATTTGTTCGCCTAATTGCTAAACTTTTTTTTAATTCAAATGGATCACTTGACCTTTTTTACAAGGCAAAAAGGGATGCAACTTTTTTTTAACCTCTTATAATCGGTTACCATCCACGTTGACAGCTGACTTATCTATCATTTATTTTATAATGACTCTATATCTATACTATATATACACGAATGACTTTTTCTTAAAACTTAAAAATATTAAAAATGGGTAATGTGTTATACCCATATGGTAACATCTACCACTAATTTAATAGTTTAAATAATATTTAATCCTTAAACTATATATTTTTCATTTTTAACTCATAAACTTTCTCGCAATGACTACAAATTAAACCAGTAAAACTTACACCAAAATAACAAGTTCGCAAGTATAATTATTTCACGTTGTCTAAAGTCGATTTACGCCAATATTCATTTAGTTTTAATAAAGTATTGGTCCCAATACATAAATTAATCACAAACCCTAAATCTTCATTTCCGTCGTATCATTTCCCACCCTTTTTTCACACACGCTCAGTAACTAAATCTTGTGATCCACTAAATCTTTTTTAATTTGCTGTCTAAATCATCATCTTCCCATTGGCCATTTGAAATTATAATCGAAGTTGTGCTCCTAATATCTAGAAAACATGTCAATTATTATCCGTACATGTTCAAGTCACACTGTTATAGGTTATCAATTAGATGGTTTTGTCTTCACTCCATCGAATTTGATGGAACTCAATGCGTTTGTCTTGTAGTTGTTTCTTACAAATTTTCCATTAGAAGATAGATAATGTTGATCCAACATTCACTTTTCACGCCAAATCAAAATGGCTTGGTACGAGAATCATGGGATTAGACATCTTTCCACACATGAAATATATAAAAGGAAGTGCATATAATTTTTCAAAATTCGGTCTCGTGCACAAAATTTATTTAATTAGTAGAGGATCGATGACGAATTGAAAGTTAGAACGAGAATATATGCCAAATAATCAAACTTTTATTAAATCACCATTCAAAACTTTTAAGAGCCAATGTGTTTTTTGGATGACAGAATGAATTTTTATTAAAGAAACAAAAATAAGAGCACACAAGATTATTACAACAACAAATAAAACACCGGTGCCTCAGAAATTACAGCTACAGAAAAAAACGAGGAGAACCGCTGTGTATGTTATATTATTGTACCTTTCTCCCAAAATACACATATTTCTCTTTCAAAGATCGAAATTGAGAGACCTAAAAATATGTTTTAATATTACGGTTAGACTTATGTGTCAACATCCTATTTGTCGCAACAAAAAGATCCACTCAATTACAAAACAATAAACTATTATTACACTTACAGCTATCAATGATTCCCTTGTCTATAATTTTCAACCGTCGCTTGTGCCTTATGGTTATACTTTTTGTTTTCTTAAAACTAGTTGAATACCCGCGTAAAGCGACAGTGTATAGCGGCAAATAATTATACTTGCAAAATCATGATTTTGGTTTCACCCTTGATGCAAAACTTACGGTTTCATTTGTAGTCATTGCGAGAAAAAAGTTTTTAATCATTAATTTAGTGGTAGATACTGTTACTATTTTTAATCAGTAGTATAATAGTCCACTAACATTATTCAATTTTAACTCATTTTATGTTTAAAAAATAAAAATAAAAATAAAAATAAAAATTATAAGTAGTAGAGATAAAAACACTATATGTAAGGTTTCTTAGTTCCTTGATTACTTTATATCAAATTAAATCAACATCTTAAACAAAGCACTTGAGCAAGAAGCCTATTTAAAGTCCTCTATCTCTAAACCTTATCATAAACTAAGTAGTTAATTACATAACTTATACACTAAAAATAACAAGATATGACCAGGAAGTACTATTTCAAGAAAAAACAAGTGTTGTGATTCATCATTAGGTTGCCTTATGTTCGATGATGTCCACTATCATATGCCTATGACACATTGGGCCAACACTTGATGTATCTTCGGATTTGACACAAGCAATCTCACTCTTGTGTTTTTATGGATTCCAGCGTGGTTTCCTCTTCAGGTTTTAGTTGATTACTTAATTTAACTTCCATTTCTTTACTCTTTCCCCATAAAACACAATACAACCCTCCGGCAAGTAACACGGCACCACAAACACTGTAACGTGAAACAAAAAGTTTGTTAGGGGATCGATGAGATCATGGCAAGGTAATATCGACTTCTCTTAAGGTCATGTGACTCATGTCAATATGGGTCAGGCAGTTTTAGATTTGACCTAACTTGTTGGAATGAAACAACACTGTCAAATACCACTTATGTTCGAAAAGTGATTGTTAGGGTCCCCAAAAATTGAGGATTTTAAATCAACTATGCAAAATAGTGTTCTAGGAGCACTTTTGACATGATACCATGTTCATAGGAGATTTTAATGCTCGGCAGACAAGTTTAATGTAGTGATTTTGCTTGTGTCTATTTTATGTAAAATTAAATGGATTCAATGAACATGTTCGACTTATGCTAAAGTAAGTACGTCTATAGTCTAANTTCACGTTTTTTTCGCTTTCATACGTTTTCGTCCTTTTTTTATGTTTTCTTTTTATGCTTTTTTTAGAACTCCGTTTTTTTTTCGCTTTCATACGTTTTTTTTTTCGCTTTCAACTATGTTTTTAAAATATCACAAGTGATAATTATGTTCTCATATGGGTTTCGTGCTGCAAACATATTTGCATACTCTATTATTAGCTTATTTTGGTCATTCATTTCATGAAGAAGGATCTTTTTAGTGTATTTCATTCTCAGGTTGTTCAGTTTTTTGGAAGAACCTTTATATCACAGATTCACAGGTGATATCACATATGTGTCAACTTCTTCTTTTTATTGAATCAGTGGTGGTGATGAAGAAACATGTGATATCACAAGTAATCTAACATGTGATATATCACAGGTGATACCTGATATCACTTGTGATATATCACAGGTGATACCACATGTATCACAGGTGATATCACTTGTGATATGTCACAGGTGATACCACATGTATCACAGGTGATACCTGATATCACCTGTGATATCAGAAGTTATATCACATGTGATATCACAAGTGATATCACATGTGTTTGAGCTTCTTAAATTTGTTTATGAAGATGTTATGTTTTCTTCAACCATAGCTTCTTCAGTTTTCTTCAACCATAGCTTCCATCAACACTTTGCGTTAGATGAATGTACATAAATATCTTCATAAAATGTTCAATAAAACACAAGAATCTCCATAAATATCTTAAAAAACACAAATAAATTCCAGTAATAAAAACAAAATCATCACAATAATATATCAGAAGTGCCATACCGTCATCCTTAGTTTGAATCTGTTCATTTCGAACCAGTTTTTCCCCGGATCTAGTTCTGCTTGCCTCGATTCTTCCATTTCGATGTATTTTATTTGATTTTAATGGTTAAAAACGGTTGAATTTTGATGTTTTTGGTTGATTTCGAAGTTTGTTAGAGAGAGAAAGTGAGTTAGGTGTGTGTTTTTGTGTGTGTCAGTTGTGATAATGAAATGAGAGAGAAAAGTGATGGGTGGGTGAATTAGTTATCAAAATTACATTTTCAGTCCTCCCGCATTTTTTTCCCCTTAATCTTGTCTATTAGATCAACGGTCTAGATCAATCCCTCAGTATGTAGGGAAAAGTGGGTATGCAAAATAAAGTGCCTCATAAGTAGCAACGATAAGAACACTATATGTAAGGTTTCTTAGTTCCTTGAATACTTTATATCAAATTAAATCAACATCTTAAACAAAGCACTTGAGCAAGAAGCCTATTTAAAGTCCTCTATCTCTAAACCTTATCATAAACTAAGTAGTTAATTACATAACTTATACACTAAAAATAACAAGATATGACAAGGAAGTACTATTTCAAGAAAAAACAAGTGTTGTGATTCATCATTAGGTTGCCTTATGTTCGATGATGTCCACTATCATATGCCTATGACACATTGGGCCAACACTTGATGTATCTTCGGATTTGACACAAGCAATCTCACTCTTGAGTTTTTATGGATTCCAGCGTGATATCCTCTTCAGGTTTTTGTTGATCACTTAATTTAACATCCATTTCTTTACTCTTTCCCCATAAAACACAATACAACCCTCCGGCAAGTAACACGGCACCACAAACACTGTAACGTGAAACAAAAAGTTTGTTAGGGGATCGATGAGATCATGGCAAGGTAATATCGACTTCTCTTAAGGTCATGTGACTCATGTCAATATGGGTCGGGCAGCTTTAGATTTGACCTAACTTGTTGGAATGAAACAACACTGTCAAATACCACTTATGTTCGAAAAGTGATTGTTAGGGTCCCCAAAAATTGAGGATTTTAAATCAACTATGCAAAATAGTGTTCTAGGAGCACTTTTGACATGAGACCATGTTCATAGGAGATTTTAATGCTCGGCAGACAAGTTTAATGTAGTGATTTTGCTTGTGTCTATTTTATGTAAAATTTAATGGATTCAATGAACATGTTCGACTTATGCTAAAGTAAGTACGTCTATAGTCTTAAGTCAATGAACCCCGTTTCATAAGGATGTTTAAAGAACGTCGATGACAAACCTTCCAACGTAAAGGGTTTCCTTCCACAAAAACATTGAGACAACAGCAGTTATAATGAGGGCCAAAGGAGTGAACATAGCAGTGAAGACAGGCCCTCTCTTCTGTATCGACCATAGTTGCAACCAATATGTCAATGCCGTCACTATTACACCCTGTCATTTTCCAACCAAGATGAAATCAGTTCTAGTCCAAGAATAGAAATGTAAAGTTTTCTTTATGGTAAAGAAACTATATATAAAAGAAAGCAATACTTTAATTTCGAAACCAATTGAGTGGTTTGAGTGTATGCTACATGCATGAGATAAACTATTGTGTTTGGCCCCTTTTAATTATTTAGCTTTTTTCAGCATCCAAAAGCCTAAAGGTATGTGCAATTGGTCGCGTTCCGTCATCAGGTATTAAGTGGGAAACCTTTTGATTCAATAAAGTTTTAAGTGTAGGTGTACTTTTAAATTTTAACCGTGATGTTCGACCTTTGTCTAACAAATTTACGATTTAGAGCCCACCACAAGGAATGATAGCATTAGGAAACTGTTGTGCCCGAACAATTAACATGGCCAGCTTTGATGGTTATGTCTAATCAGTTTATTTTTGTGGATACTGGAAGCAAAGTGTCCAACACTATTTACAAAGAATCTAAGAGGTGTTATAATAGGTGCATGTACGGAACAACTCTCTTAACCGAAACAAGTGTTATTATAGCATAATCTTCAAAGGCTACACGTAGGCAGAAATCTTACCATCCTTTTCGTGTTCTAGACTTCTACGCTGTATTAGCATAAGACACGTACCATTTGTCTATCTTAACCTCAACATAATTACCTTTTGTCTATTCTTAAAACATGTTGCTCAGCTCATCATGAGTACTTGAGACTAGAGATATTGCTTAACTTATCTTAACAGCAGATATTTTAAGGGATTCTGAAAATCTATATAGTGGATGTAAAGAAGGAAATTTGGTAAAGTGAAAATAATTCCTTATGTACTATAGCTAGAACTATTTAAGAAAAAATCTTATATGATAGAATATGAAAATAATTGCATACACAGTACGCCACGGAAAGGAGATTAATATCCCATCCAAGCTTCCATGAAGATAAGTTTCTTTCCATAGCTATTGCCCCAACCGTTGCTTGTATTACGCTAAAAAAACACTGAAGAGTAACTAAAGATAGCTTCGCCGGGTATTCCTTCATAATAGGTGCCTGCCAAAACACGTACAAGCTAATAAGATACTCGAAAGACCAAAGAGTTAAAGTAATTTTGGTCAAAGTAATCAATTAGGATCAATTAACATGAATGTTTCAATTAACCTGCATAATGCTCCAACAAGACCAAAGAGTGTTCGCACAAAGCATTGTGAAGGGGCCTTTTATAAACTCTCCATTTGAACTAGTTTGATTCGTAGTTGAAGCAACTTCACTATGTGATGCATACCAAGGCATGAAGTTCAAAGTTGGCCCTTTAACGAACGCAAACACTAGGGCTCCAGAAACCGAAATTATAGCTCCAATCAACTTAGCCCAACCATGAAATTCTCCTATGTGCATTCTTTCCATCCTGCAATATTTTATTCATATTCAAATATCAACAATTTTCATAGTTAATAGAAACTTTATATTTTCCATGCTTTTTTTTTTTTTTGTTTCCAATCATAAAAAATATATATGCTTCCATCTTTATCAATAATATGAACTTTTATACTTCATGTTGGCATGATTGGTAACAAAATGTTGGTAATAATTTCCCTGCTACATATTGGTAAAACATGTAAAATGCTATCCTAATCAATTCACCTTTCTATATTTTCATAATCGATGGTTCGATTTAAAAAATGTTATGAGCCTAATGAAGTTAACCATGAATACCTTAGAATAAGAGCTATTACAAAGGTAATAGCCGGAATCAGATTAGTGGAGGCAGCAGCAAACGTTGCAGATGTATGATTGAGTGCGCTACAATACATGTTAGAACTTATAGTGATCCTGAGGAAATAATAATACACAATTTAGTTAAAGCCAAAGATTAATGATACCAAAAAAACAAAAGCCTTTTTAAATTTACCCAATCAAAGAACTGAAGAAAATCTTCCATAACAAGGTGTAGGATAACTTAAATACATTATTTCTGCATAAAAGAAACAAAACATTAACTTTTCGATAGGATGTACTAATTCGGAAATCAGCAGATGGATGAATGAATATCAAACCTTTCCACGAAGTATGCGATTGGGGCTAGTGCGAAAGTTGCAAAAGCTTGACGATACACTACGAAAATGAAAGGGTTCATTCCTGAAGAAATGGATGCTTTCGATAACAAAGCCATTCCTGCATATATAGTTTGAACTAGAAGCATTGCTAAGTAAGGTTTGTTGCTCTCATAAGCATTTACAAGTCTTAGTGAACTCAGCATGTTTCTTTTCTTTTTTTCTATTCTTTCTTTATTTTTTTTCGAGTTTTGGAGGTTCTTATGGGCCTAAGTTGATATTTTCTTGACTTGTGTATCTCTCTTATTTATAGGGAAAACTAAACACATAAACCAAATTTGCTTTTGTCACTTTCAAAGATCCGCAAAGATATTCGAGCAAGTTAATTCGCGCGTGTTGCTTGAATGACTGATGATATTTTTATGTGTAGATTGTTTTTTTTATATTTTTATTTTTTTTAACAGAGCGATGTATGGGTACGTGACTAAGTTCGTCGCAAGTAAATGTAACGCCACATACATTTTAATCAAACACGATGATAAGACTCGTAGTGTGATAGCATGAATGATTAAAAAGGGACCTTGTTGCATTTCGTGTCGTAGCTAACACTACAGTATTCTGCAAAGGGCATAATATTTACTAAGCTCTAGCTAAACGCTAAAGTAGACTACGATATAATGATCGGAAAGTACTTTTATGCACTTGAAAGTGTGTTTACCGGATCTATATAACGAGAAACATTGTTGAAAGTAACTCAGCTGGTATCACTTAAAAGGCCTAACAATATATTGATAACACAAGAAAAATCGAATAAACGAATATGTAAACAAATATGTCTATATGTCAGCCTTATTAGATGCATTAGACAATAGACATGTTATATTAAGGTTGATTTTTTATACTTACACATTAATTAATAAGTGTAGATCGTAAGTCGGCCTTTATTAAGCATATTAATAGTTGATTTTGTTTACTTCCATGTAGGGCTGAGCGCGGTACAAAAATCAGACCGGACCGGCCAAAACTGAATCTGACCGGACCGACGAAGACCAGACCGAAATGAAATCAATTTGGTCCAAAAGACCGGACCAAGGATTAACCCGAAATGCTCAGTCTAGGTCCGGGTCGGTCCATTCTGTAAATCGGTCTGGTCCAACAAAACATAATCGTCGGTTGTGCACAAGACCGGACCGACCGGATCGGACCAAAAACTGAAATGAGAAAACGGGTGAATCAAAGACCGGACCGAAATACATTCGGTCGATCCAATCGGTCCGGTTCGGTCGGGTCCACATTCTATGCTCACCCCTACCTTCATGTTACTCCAATCATCTTATAAATATAAACACATGTTCAATATCTTGCAAATAATTTTCTTTGTTATAGATCTCCACACTATTTATTTTCACATGTTTTTGTGATCTTGTGTGGTACTATCAAGAATAAATTGAGTGTAGTAAGAATCAGATTAAGTGTGTAATTTTTTAATTTTTTATACGAACATATTCTATTTGGTGGGAAAAAATATTAAAAAAATATGGAGTGATGCATCGCATAGGCTAGAAAGGTGTTATCACTTTCATATATACCCAAAATATTGCGTTGACGAACAATATGTTTCGACTGTTTATATGGTTTTATGCTATAACATTCCACTTATATATATGTATATATTTATATATTCAAGTAAAAATTGTGCGGATAGGCTTTAGACATGTATGTTAATCAAAATGTTATAGTCCCTTTGAGCTATTCACGAATATATGTTAATGTGCAAGTACTATTGTGTGTTCCATTCCACTTGCTTTGATGCAAAAAGATACAAGCACGTACTTACCTTTAATCAACTTTTTGTGTTCAAATTAAGTATACGAAACATTTCACCAAAAATATTTTACATCCAATTGCAATGAAAACAATTCTCTATATATATTTAGTATGTGTGTTATATAAATAATAAGACCTACAATGAAAATAAAAGACAATTTATTAATCAATTTGTCCCTACAAAATTGCACATCCACTGTTAGGTCTTATTACGTTTGTTTGTATTATTGTTATTTTACATGCCGCGCGTTAAAACATGAAGTTGAAAATGGTGGAAAAAGTAGGGTTTTGTCAAGAGCTATATTTGTCTGTGTCCAAAAGAAAACGATGTACTAATTTTTCATGTCGACAATATTATATGTGATGTAGGGTTTTAATTTTATTATTTGCTTATACGTACACCCCTTCACATTTTCCACATTTTCACTTATTCTTCTTCATTATAGCCTTGTAATTTGCACCTGCTACAAGCGGGTACGACGTATTCAATTTTGTCGGAAGAAAAAAAAAAAAAAAAAAAAAAAAAAAAAATTGCATTATTCTGATCCAAAATGCCATTTATTTTCAACGTTACATAATTTTGTAGCATATTGTTAAACTTGGGTTTTTTTTAAAAAAATTTTTTATTATTATTTTTTGGTAACCATGGTTTTCACATTTTGGCCGACTAATCTACGGGGTTTGAATCCGTCCCCACACAGATTCAAACTAGGTTTACCCTCCCTTTTCAGGAGGTTGGCGTGGTAACTTCAAGTTTCTTTGCACCTAAAAAAAATTGAACTTGAGACCTGACATACTTAGAAATTTTTCGATGAAATGTCGAATTGTTCTCACTTTTACATACGAATTACTACTTGTCTTATTGGTTAAAAAAACTCTTTTTCAAGCAAATTACAAAACTATCGTCTTTTGATCCATGTATAAGTAAAAAATTTAAAGTTTTCCAAAAAAAAAAATAACACCTATTAACGTATTTATCAATGTTGTTTAATTTTATGACAATTTTGTTACGTTTCATTAAAGTTTTTTATAATTTTTTCACAGAATATTGTAATATATTTGTAATGGAAGATTTTTCATTTTTATTAAAAAAGTAGTTATAACTTAAAAAACAAAAACAAATGACATATTGGGAAGCTTACGCCATACTGTATAATGAAATGAATAAATGTTTCTCTTTTCTAACAAAGTTTTTTTCTTTCCTACTTTTATGCCTCCAAATACGCATCGAGTCCTCGTTGAATGTTGGACTCATCCTCTATATCAAGTGCAAGGCGACCATCGCGAGTATGCTATTTTTTCTATCTCCTTTAATTAATAAATACTTTTTATACTTGTATTCTTTTTAATCTAATCACACAAATTTATGCAATATTCAATTACAATTTTTAAAAAATTTATTATATCTTTCAAAAACTTCTACACACTTTAAAAAATATATAGAAAGCAATAAATAAAATTATCAAAAACACTTTATATCAAAAACATTAAAATGTATCCCTCTTTCATTTGAGATCAATTTTGCTTCATATGAAAATTTTTAGAAATTGCCGATTCTTAAATTTTAAGTTTTATAAAATTTATTTCGTAATAAAATCAATTTGTTGCATGCGATACAAAAGAATATATCTGGAAATAAATGGGAAGACAATGGTGTAAGAATGTGTAAGAGTTGTTTTGTATGTGAGCATAGGGTAGTTTTGACATTTAGCAACAAAAAAGTTCTAGATCTGAAAATAGCCTCATAAATTAAGTCAATTTCAAAATAAGTGACAATGATGACGTCAAATTTACCCATGATTTAAGTGTTAATTTCCCCCTAAAATGCTCATCTTTTCTATTTGTATAAAGAATATATACTCTTATTTTTTCCTATTTTGGTTTCAGGGTAAAGATGAGCAAAAGAGCGAACATACGCGGAAATAGAAGGACTTTGAAGCAAATATGTGGAAATTATGGATTCTGCACGCACTACGGCGTAGAGGTTCATCCACCTACGCCGTAGCAAGACTTTATGAAGATTACGACGTAAAGAGACATCAACTTACGCCGTAAGAAAGAATCTATGAAGGTTACGGCATAGCCAGTCATATGGCTACAGCGTAATGATCCACTAAAGGGCTCTACGGAGTATTCAACTCTCCTGCTACGACGTAAGCCCCAATTTGAGGTCGAGAGGAACTAACAAGGCCAAGGCAGAAGTTACGGCATAGCAACCCTAATAGCTACGCCGTAAGAAGACTCTTATCAAGATATTACGCCCGTAACACTTGATCAAGCTACGGCGTAACACTTATTTACAAAGGTTACGGCGTAACAACCTCATCAGCTACGTCGTAACAAAGTCGGGCCTATAAATACCAGCCCTAAATCCGAGTTTATTCATTCACTTTTCAACACACAGAAGTTGGGAGAAACTCAAGGAGTAGGAGGAACGAAGTTCTAGCCTCATAGAAGTCATTTCCAAGAGAGGATTCACACACCAATCGTAAGTTTATCCATTCATTTGTTTTGTATTCGATTCATGTTTACTTTTGTATTAATTCAAACTTGTTTTACTGCAACTATGAATATGAGTGGCTAAACACCTCTTGGTGTTAGCCTAGTTATGAAATTGTTATTGTTTTGATTTAGTTTTCTACGCATCTATTATCTATTGTTTGTATACTTTCATGGCGAGGCTTGGGACACTCTAGTTCCCGTAGTGATTAGCATTGGTTGTTTCTAGAGACTTGTGGAATTAACCCTAGGAAGCAAGTCGCTAGGGATGTGACTTGGTGATAGCAATATCACCATACACGTGCGAATTAACCCTAGGACCACCTACCGATGCTAGACACTAAACGGAGTTAGAGGGGTGTAAGATCTGACCATGCCGCATTCGTTAGACTTGTCCATGTTAGTAGAGGCACTTAATGACTCTTGCATTTTCGTACCGATGAACCCAAGGCTTTACAATAGTTTTGGATAGGACAAGGTGTAAGATAGATGTAGGTGATTTAACCCTCTGATCCGAAATGAATTAAATCCCCATACGATATGATAGGATGCACCATTAAGAAAACTAGTCAAAATGATAACAAGAGTAGTAATTAGGTTAACACTACTTCTCTCTTATTGATTTTTTTTTAACGGCGGGTTAGTTGTTAGATGTTAGTTGTTAGTTGTTGGCTCGAGTTAGTGTCGTATCCTCGACCAGAGATACCAACCGCGAGCCTCTCCTTAGGGGATAACCCCACTCCTATTCCCGATTCGCCTGATATCATTAGAGCTTGTGGTTCCCAAGTGAGGACTTCCCGGTCGGTCACCCAAACCGGTACTACTCTCACTTGGGCTCGCTTAACTACTTAAGCCTTTACCACTAGACCACAAGCCCCATGATTTTTTTCTTATTGATTTTCTTCCATTTAATTTACTTGTCTTGTCATTTACTTTTATTAGATTAATTAATCTTTCAATCATAAAACCCCCCGTTTAAACGTGACACGAACTTAGATAATTTTCACACACTTAGCTCTTGGGACGACCTCGGCTTTACCAACTAGCTATACCACACACGATCGGATACACTGTCCGTTAGTACATAAAGGTAGACCTTAGGTACACGAGACTAATATAAATATTAAAACCTGGTCAGTAAAACCTGCATCAGACATCTTGATTCATTGAAACGCAAATTTCCTAAACACAATATGTATAGGTGGAATATAAACATACGATACTCAAGATATGGGGGGAACATATCATACCTCTATCTTAGGGTAAACCCGAAAGTAAAGAGACTGATTCTAGGAAGACGTGTGGACTCGAGCAAGTGTATGTGTGCAGGTGACTGTTGTCAAATATATGTGAATGTGCGATTATGTGAAATAGCATGGATACAAAAATTGTGTAATCATAAGATGCATAACAACATACAAGGCTAGAGACGATTAGCATCATAAGAGCTTGTAAAAATAGAGACATATAAACATACACACATGTAAACATAATATATAATAAGCGCATAAGAGCAACCTAAGTGCACGTGTATCTAAGATATAATCACAGATATGAACAAAGCATATTGATGTAGAGTCACACATAAGCATAAAAACATAAACATATACGAGCATAAGAACATAATAACATAAACACATGCAGAGAAATTGGGCTTATGGACAAATATAATCTCTGTCCAAAGGGTGCAACGAAGTTCGTATATGTGTATTACTATAAGGCTCTATACTTAAGGGTAAAACACATATGTGCATGAGAGGCTACTAAAAATCACCTAACGGTAAATAGCTATAAATCTCAATACGTACCTAAATGAAAAACTACCATGCAGCATTAGATGACCTAGATCATCTAACCGTATTTTATAGTTCTAGCTCTTTACATATTTTTATCAGAGGTCACTTTCTCGGACGAGAATTTATTTAATTTGATACTTTTGACAAAATTGTCAAAGAAGATCGTTTAACATATGAATTTCCTTGAAAAAGGTTCGACTGGAAATTGCAAGAGACGTGCAGAGTATGAAGAATTAAATAAGAGCTGGCATGAAAATTTTGCATTATTGGTATTAAGCATCTGATTCTAACAATTTTATATTGTAAATTCTAAAATAGAGCATGTTTCGAACATAATAAATAAATAAAACATTTTATTTATATAATTCTATACCATTTTCATAAGCTAATTTTCTTAACAACAAAATATATGTATAGCCCTTTTGTTGGTCAACAAAAATATATGTTAAAAATAGAAAAAAAGTCAAGAAGTCTACCCAAATTGTTGTGAGCAGTTGAGCACCAACATTTTGCAAGCTTGTGTAAGTGGAGTCCAAAAGCTAATTGATTAAAGTTTTCACTATTTCTTCCTATTTGTGACCATTAAAACTTATGACATTTGTAATAATAGGTATCAACTAGAACATAAACACATGGCTCTCTCTCTCTCTCTCTCTCTCTCTCTCTCTCTCTCTGAGGCGATCGTGTAGAATAAACCAAAACTCTAACCTAAACCTAAACTAATTGATCGGATAATCCTAATATGCTACTTTCTTACTTGTTATTGTGTTTGTTATTGTTCTTTGATTGTTACTTTGGTGATAAATCATAGAATAACACGATCCCCACTAACTGGATGCGAGTTTGCTGATTAGGATTTTTTTTTCATTCAATTTAGGTTTTTTAATCACTGCTAACAATAAACAAACAACCTAATATGTTACTTTGATGTTTACATACTAATGAATGGTAGATAACTGATGATACGTTAGTGTTTATAAACCCTAGATTCATTTAGGGTTTGAATATTTTACCTTTATCTGTTGTTAAGTACTAGAACTCATAAACCTTAATCGTCTGCCTATTGTTTATATATTCGATTGAGGGTGTGTTGTCGCAATCCTTGGGCGTCGTAGTTCTTTCTTTCTGGTTTTGTGGACTATTGGTTGTTGGTTGGAGGGTCAAGTGACTGGAAATCCCATTCATGATGGGGGTGCAAGAGAGAAGGATAAAGTAAAAAATAAAATAAAAAAATAAAAAAATAAAAAAAATAAAAAAAAAATAAAAAAATAAAAACGCTCTAGTCTAATTGAAGACTAAAGAAGAAGGGAAGGCTAATGACTTAGCTGCTAAAATATGTGATTTCAAAAATCTAATGCTAAAAGGAGAACTTGTGTTATTAGGAGATGATGGGAAACCATTAAAACCTAATGTTGAATAGGTCCCAAGTCCAAGCGGGTGTACTAATGAGAGTGATAGGGGTGCTAACACTCCAGGTGTGAGTGTGTTGAAGCGTACTTACGATCACGATCAAGTCTCTCTTGATGGGGTTAATTTTATAAAATGGTTTTTATATAAATAATTTAACATATCAGACTTTCAAATATATTAAATAAAAGAGATAGCGGAAGCTGTAAAAACCACCAAAATGGATCATATGATTCATACAATTAATCATTTAACTAAAGAAGTGTTACCAACCTTATTTGCTTGGTATGATTGAAGAAACAATAATAACTAATGTAGATTATCTATACGGTTGATCCACACTACACGTTATGCAATACCATCAATGTCACAACTCATAAACTCAAAACTATTTACTTTTTAAGTTTGCATAATTAGTTTTATGTGTAATCGTTAACTTAAATCGGGTAAACCGAAAAACAACATTTAACATAAACTGACATTATACAAATTTAAGTCTTCATTAAATACTTGTTATATGACATTTTCAAGCATATGTTATAATTCTATGTATTTTATTTTAGATATTTTATGTAAAACACATAAAATTAAGCTTTTGTCCTTTTCCTCTATATACTAGCCCACCCCGCGCGCGCGCGTCTATCTTAAGTAAATGAGACATTTTGGAACTTTGGAAATATCTATTTTGTTGGTCCAAATAATTGAATAAACCATGCATATGTGTAACAATAATAACGGATGAAGTTTTTGAAGATTCCTAACTGATGATTTCTTAAAACGAATTGGTTAGAAATATTTAAAAAATATAAAATGTAATACCAAAGCTATCAATACCAAAGATAGAAGTTTTATCCTTTTTTGTAAAAGTAGATTTGATAAAGACTTTCCTTCTTTGTAGTTTTCGAAACATACACGAATTGTTTTAAGTTTTTAAGGTACAATATACTCTTAAGAAACTTGAAAACGAAGTTATGATACCAATTGTAGAAAACTAGAAGGGAGGTTGAATAGTTTTACCGATTAAAAACTTTATTTTAAAACTTTTAGATCAACTTATGTCAATCTATTTTGATGCGTTGTATATTGATAGTTGGATATGCATATAATCTAAACTATGAGATAATGATAGACAGACACAACCACAACACAAGTATTTATAGTGTTTCGGCTAAAACGTCACCTTCCATGCCCTACTCCACTCCCCGGGTACCCAACTCGAGATTTGTAAACACTACACACCACAAGCTCCTTTCACCGGCATAGAAGCCTTCACAACGTCGCTTACATTCTCTCCGGGATAAAGCTAAACATCGGGTTCTTCCACAAGGTAGAACCAAACCTACGTCGCATATACTTTATCAGGTACAAGGCTAGATACCGAGTTCTTTCACGAGATAGAACCAAACCTACGTCACCTACATTTGATCCGCTACAAGGCTAGATACCGAGTTCCTTTACAATGGATGAACTAATCCCAACACTATAACTAACACAACACATCTATGAACGAAACAGAGGAATTAACAAGATTCACTTTAGTGGTCTTGATGATGACGAAGCCTACCAACCCATGTCTTCAAGCTTGCGAGTCTTGTAGAGGTCGTGATCTAGCCTTCAAGAGGAACCTAGAGAATCACTAAGAGAAAAGCTACATAGAAGATCTTTAGATCTGAGGT
The DNA here is from genome assembly GCA_014162995.1 of Artemisia annua. NCBI lineage: Eukaryota > Viridiplantae > Streptophyta > Magnoliopsida > Asterales > Asteraceae > Artemisia > Artemisia annua. The sequence goes on from LBNU01007612.1 coordinate 51,719, forward strand.
TAGAGAGTTTAAAACATAGAGAGAAGATATGTCTTAAATGGGTGAGGAATAAGGAAGAAATGGCTCACGATTTATTGGCAAAACTGAGCACTGTTCACCAAGATCCAGCGGATCCCTTCCTAAAGGGATTCGACCAGTGTAAAGCCAGGGATCTAGCTATCTGGTAGTACCAGTCCGGATTTTGGGTTACAATTCCGGGTTTTGGGTTATGGGTTATGATCCATGGGTCATGTGATGTCATGCATGATGTCAAAGACATCTTCTGTTATGGGTTATGGACTTTGGATCATTGATCATGGACTTTGAGTCATGGGTCGTGGATATATACCTATTTTTTATGTCATGCTTGATGTCATGCAATGGGTCATGGGTTTTCGGTTAAGTTCCATGGGTCATGGGTTTTGGGTTATGAATAGTCCAAGCTTTTACATTACAAGTTTCATTTTAGCTAGTATGTATTTTTATAAAATGTAAGTAACCAAAGTTACTTAAGTGTTTTATAGAAATGGTTTTGGTTTTATGTACACTATTTAAATAAACATGTTTAATGGTTTATTTGTTTAGTGAAATAAGTTAGTAAACTATTGGCTCAAAACTTTACGTATTTTATTTATTTCATTAAAATGATTTACCTTTGTTATCGACAAAACATAAGAAGATTGAAAAATATAAATAAACATTTTTATGATTTATTTGTATTAACAGATGTATTCAAATCCGGAAAGTTGAGTGAAGTCGGAGACATGAGTAAAGTTGCCCATATCGCTGCTGAAGGAGGATGGGGACGCAATCAAAACTTCTCGTGGTTGCAGGGACGGAGCCAGTGGGGGGGCTGGCGGGTGCTCGGCCACCCCCAACCAGCCTAACTAACCCACATCTTAAGCTTTTGTTTATGGTGGAGAACATCCATTCTATAAAATGAGCTTAGTATCATAGGCATAGAAAAACAGAGACTGTATTTGTTTTTAATTTGATGAGGAAGACGACCAGGATATATATTTGTGGGCTCAAGAAAGCTTTTTACTTTGTACCGCTAGTTAGATGTAAAGCTATCGTCTAACCCCTTTTACATTTAATATTGACGAATTGAACCCCCAATCTTCAATATATTCTTTAAAATCTTTGGTTGAAGATAAACAAAAAAAACTGACAAGAAAAAACTCAAAAAGCTAGTATATAGAATTTTTTTTTTTTGGAGTACTCTCATTTCTTATTTTTCTTTTTATTTATATATATTAAAGAAAATGTTCTAAATATCTCGTAGTGACATAAATGGTTTGGATTCTAGAGATTTTGTCTGAATAGTTTCTAACTAAAGCGGTTATTATTATTATTATTTTTTTAAAGTAAAACAATCAAAAAGGTATAGAAATGCATAAGTTGTCATTGCTAATGTAACATATCTAGAATTCAATGTATAATCAAATAAAACTCAGCCTTTTTTTATAAGTACTTAGAGTTTTAGCGATCCACTAATTTATGTTACTACTCGTATTATATAATAATTTACGGCCCCCCTTAATTGAAATTCCTGGCTCCGTCTCTGCGTGGTTGGACGTGTGGTTGGTACCTGTTTTGTTCAATCATTTTGTAAACAACAACTAAAGAGTGGTAGTAGTAACTTCTTTTTTTTATTATTAAATTTATTATTAAACAAACTTTAGGGCAGTTTTTAAAGTTATTAGGTAGGTTAACGGTGTGTTTTGATTTTTTTTTTCTTTTATAAAAAAGTTATATTAAATTTTAACATTTTCTCTAAAATCGTACGCATGTCAATAGTATATCAATATTAAACTCATTTTGTTTACAATCCAGATGTATTTTCAGCGGTGTACTTTTTATTAAATAAGTCGCTAGATAATTGTTAGACATTTGATAAATAAGTTTGTTATACAAAATAATCATAAATAACAAGAAGTTTAGGGTAGTTTTCTTAACATGTTGAATAGTTTGAGGGTAGTTTTCGTAAATGATATATAAAGTAATGCTCCGTTATTTTCACTTTCACTGGCTTATACCCCTCTCAACAATGAGCGCGCAAGTTACCCTTAATATTTCCGTAATTATTTTTTGGGGCCCGTAATATTTTGCCATTTGATATATAGAATTTTATAACAAGTAGTATATTTGATACATAAACTATTAATAAAACTGAGAAAATTTGTCAGTACAACGTTATGTGAGATAAGGGCAGTCTTGACATTTAAATATGTTCTCAAGTTGAGTAAAAGGGGGGAAATAAAATGAAAGTGGTTTTTGTTGTGTTCTCAAATTTTTATTAGGAAGTAAAGTGAGAGAATGGATCTAGTAAGAAGAAAAAATAAAATGAGAAGAGTGAGAAAAGTTTCCAACCACACAATTCAAATAAGAGGGAGAAATTTAAGGGGAGATGCATCTATTTTTGTAGGTGCATCTCAAATGTGTGGTTGTGGTTTCTTCTCATCCTTCTCATTTTAGTTTTTCTTCTCATTTGATCCTAACTCAGTAAAGTGAAAGTAAAAGAATGAAAGTGGTAAGATTTTGCATAGAAAACTTTCACCCCACTTTTGGATGAAAGTCAACTTTACTTCCTTTTCATTTATTTACTCTCTTTTACTTTACTTTCATTTTCACTTTCTTTTTATTTTTTCTTGAAAACATAGTGTTAACACTCTATTCTTCACTTTTTATGTAGAGGAAAATGAAAGTAAAAAGAAGTATAGAAAATGATGAAGATTGAAAAAGAAAGATTGCTAAAATTTAATAGTGTTCTTGAGTTGTGAAAAGAAAATAATGAATGATGAAAAAATGTTATTTGATAATTATGTCCTCGATCATGTATTTAATTGATGCTTATATTAAATTAAATAAGGGTCAATCTAGTCATAACAAATGTTTTAATTTTGCTTTACTCACTTTCATCCTAAAAATTGGATGAAAGTTTTAGCATAAAAACCCTTACCACTTTCCTTCTCACACTTTACTTTTATTTTCTCTCTAAAAAAAAAAGNGTTATCAGTAAATGGCATATTTTGGGTCATAGAAATGTAATTTCTTATTAGTTTTTTTTATTACATCATGAGTTGCGACTAAAGAAGTCATCTTCTTTTATATTTTTGGAAAGATGTAACTCCAAGCTATATGTACCTTAAAATACACTTGATACAGCCACTATAGGATGTCTGGTAACGTATCTATCCACAAACATCAGTTTAGACACGTTTTGGTACTGTATGAAGAGATTCTTACACAAATGTCACCAAATATCTCATTATGTTTTGTGTATAATGTTTCGACAACACTTTCCATTTTTAGGTCAATACACTTCATGAATAGTACAGCCATATAGGTATTTCAACATGTGCTCTATATATGTGTTTTATCGAGAAAAAGAAAAGTAATATGTCAACTAATTATTCGATGACACATAAGTTAGGTTACTTGACCCACAGGCAGTGGGGCTTCGGGTATGTCAGGGATTTCTATCATATGTACTTTGAGGAGAGTTATTTTACATACAAAATTTTTCTTACATACCAAGGGATTCATCCTCACCATCCATCTAAAAGTTGAGATTAAAAGCATTTTAATATTTCACCCATTTTTTATAATTTAAATATCTCTTAAACCGTTAATCGTTAAGCGAAAATAATTACACCATCGAAACGAGCATTTAATTATCTTTCTATAGACGGACACTTTGATATACTTTCGAAAAAAAAAAAAAAAAAAAAAAAAAAAAAAAAAAAAAAAAAAAGAAAAAAAAAAAAAAAAAAAAAAAAAAAAAANTAATATTTTTCAAACTGTTAATCGTTAAGTGAAGTAAAACATACCGTTACAACGAGCATTTAATTATCTCTCTATAGATAGGCACTTTAATATACTTTCGAGAAAAAAAATTTTAGTTTTTTTCATGTTTTTTTTCATTACCGAAAATATCACCTGTGATATTACACTAATATCACATGTGATATTGCATATCACATGTGATTTTTTCGGCCACGAAAAAAAACGTGAAAAAAAGGAAAAAAAATTGTCGAAATTCGAAAATATATCAAAGTGCCTATCTATAGAAAGATAATTAAATACTCGTCGTAACGGTATATTTTTTTTCGCTTAACAATTAACGGTTTGAAAGATATTAATATTTGAAAAAAAAAAAATGAAAGTGGGTTTTTTAAATTGTTTGGATTAATTTCATCTATTGGATCAAATAAAGATGGAGGGGACTGGAGATTAGTCCCTTGATATGTAAAAAAAGTTTTGTCCTCAAATGATCTTTTATCATTTACTTTTTATGAATATTTGAAGATTAATAAAGTTGCTACTATAGTGGAATTCATCACTCAATAATATATGCACCAACCCTCAGGATATGTTGGTTCTACTTATCCTGATTATGTATGTCTTTCTGAGAGGTCGTTATATGGTCTTGAACGTGTGTTGGTCATGCTACATGTATTGGTTTTCAGCAAAGCAAAACTGACTTCTTCCTCTTTTCTTACTTGTTACTTTATCTTGATGATATTATGCTTATGCTTACTGCGGCTTCTCGTACTTCTTCAGAACAGTTGCTCTCGCAGTCCAAATATGCTTCTAAGTTACTTGAGCGGGCACATATGGTTTAGTGAAACCCATGTCGAACTCTTGTTGACATAGATCGAGTCCAAACTTGGGCCGCATGCTCCTGTTTATAATTCAACACTTTATCGTAGTCTAGCCGATGCACTCAATTATGTCACATTCACAAGACCTAACTTATCTATCATCGAATACTAGTTCCAAAGATGTATAATATATTAATATGTGTATGAATAATGAATTTGTTCCCTGATTTAAGTATAATCCCAGAAATTTCATTTTGTTTATATTACTATATATGCTAAAAGTAATTTAGAAGAAGTTCTTAACTACTCAATTTAATAATAGATAAATAGGCACAATGGTGAATAAATGTTTTCTTTTGCTCATGAAAGATGACGACCCTCGCTTAAAATAATATTTTTAGGTTTAGTTTCGACATAAAAGTTATTTTCGTAATTTAATGTCCTAAATTTTAAACAAACATGTTGTTCATGTTTTATATATAGTATAGATAATTGCAAATAATTTAACTTTATGTAATAGATGTTATTGATGATGAATATATTTGTATATTTAAAAAAAAAAAGAAGTTGAACAAAAAACTAAGTCTTGTTGCAGCGCGCGAAGGCGTAAAACCTCGTTTGTAAGTAAGTGATATAAATGTGTTAAAATACGTTTTTGAAAAAGAGAGTAATAAAAATTCAAAGCTGAACAAAAGACAGTTTCGAAATACGGCTATCACAATGTTGTGGTTGAGAATGCCACAAACAAAAGTAGTTCGAAAGATGAACCAAATTCTAAAAGATCAAAAGATAATACTGGTCTTTTTCTAATTTTGAATTTTCTTTTGAGATGGGCCTTCTGAATGGGACAATATGGCATAAGATGTCCACAAGAAATGGGCAGCCCACACTCTTAAGAAAACAAATTACTAGTTTAAGTGTTACAATTTACAAGTGACAACAAATTCATGTCTTCTTCTTTTAAAAGGCAAATATACCAATATAAAATGGGAGATGATTTGCACACTCAACTTTTTGATTGATACACTCCAATATACAACCAGTTAAAGCAGAATATATAAACTGTACAACTGTTTAATGCATGTGTTGGACTGTTTAATGCATGTGTTGGAGTGTCCAATCAAAAAGTTGAGTGTGCAAATCATTGGGAATTAATTTCCAAACTCATGGTTTTGATTAGGACACTCTATTTTGAGCATAACATAGTTGTACGGTACTTACAATGTGCTCTGTATACTTGTACAAGGAGTGTCAATCAAAATTAAGAGTGTGTAAATCACCTCCTATATAAAATAGCAAAATGCTATAGTTACATGAGTACATAGGGGTGAGCATCGGGACGAATCCCGACCCGTCCCGACTAATCCCGATACCGACAACGGGGAAAAACCCAAAAAAGGACTCCTGACCCGATAATGGTCCCGACTCGTCCCGAATCTTGATTTTGGCTGTGTTTTCTCGGGACCGTCCCGAATCCCGACCCGGCCCGAATCTCGATTACCGGGAAAACGCAAATCGAATCCCGGCCCGATTACAGTCAGATCGGTATCGGGAAGGGAGTCGGGGTATCGGGATCGGGACGGCAGTCGGGTGTCGGTCGGGATTGCTCACCCCTATGAGTACATGACACTAACATAATCATAGCGACAAAACCCAATGTAAATGCACAATACCTACGATCTTGACCCTGCAACATACTACAATATGATCAAATAATTAAAGACACTCGGCTAGAAAATCCAACATACTAAGATACAACCCAACGATTTAAAGTAATACACAATAATGGGCCATATCATTGGAGCATGCATAGTGTGCGATTTTCATTTTCATAGGTCCATTTCTCTTTAACACATACTTTAATTAAAAGGTAGTTCATACAAATTTATAAACATTATCAATGACAATGACTTGACTCTCAATCGAAATTAAGACGGCTTGAAAGGGGGGCTTAGCGAATAAAAACTCGTAAAACTTTGAAATTAAGAGCAGATTGAGAGGAAGTGTATGAAACAAAACTTTGAAGATTCCTTTATACTTTTAAAAGTCTTAATAACAATAAAGCTCATAATCATTTCGTAATAGTAATTCACATCTTATGCAATTTAAAGTTGTGTATATCACATATGTTTCATTAGGGCTGTAAACGAACCGGACGAACACGAACGGAGCCTTGTTCATGTTCGTTCATTTAATTTTAACCGGACAAATAAACAGACACGGACGTTTAAACGGACGAATTTTCTTATTCATGTTCGTTTATTAAGAAAATGAGTTGTTCATGTTCGTTTATGTTCGTTCATTAAGAAACTAAACGAACGCTAAACGAACATAAACGATCGAACATAAATGAAAATAGACAAACAAACATAAACTTTATTGAATTCTTCACAATATATTATTTTATTAGTGTTGTTTTGTTTAAACAAACCAATTTTTAAAATTATAAAATTAAAATATATGATATATGAACATAAATAGATAAATAAACATAAACGAACGTTAAAGAACACATAATCGGACGTTCACGAACATAAATGAACGGACGAGACTTTTGTTCATGTTCGTTCATTTAACTAAACGAACGTAAAATATTGTTCATGTTCGTTCATTTAATAAACGAACAAACATAAACGAAATTTTTACCGAACGGTTCATGAAATGTTCACTGAACGTTCGGTTCGTTTACAGCCCTATGTTTCATAGAGTTTATTGACTCAATGCTACTAGTAGATATTGGGCTTTTTGAACCCCCACGCCACGTGTAGCGTATGCATGGATTTGGAAATAGACAACTTTCGAAAACATGTTAAACATAAAACATAATACCCCAAATGAACAACTCGAGGGGTAGTTTATAATTTAGGGAGAATTGCATATATATCCCTATCAAAGTGAATAATTGCATATATATCTTTTGTACAAGTTTTTTATACACTTAGTACAATGGTTTTTATGCATGCTTTGGATATATATATGCAATTATGCATTTTCGGAATGAACTACCATCATTCATCAAAACTATATAGCAATTTAAGTATTAATTTGCTTAATGGCAAAAGTATATTTATGTACTTAGCGGGGTGGAATTTTAGACCTAGTGGTTGTTTATTCTTAGACATTGTAAACTCTGTAAGATACCTGTATTATTCATGCAATATTTATTAGGGGTGAGCATTGTGCGGGTTGTTGCGGGTTTTGGTAAAAACCAAACCGCATTCGCAATTGCGGTTTAAAAAGTGAGAATCCGCAACCGCGCGGTTTTGCAGGTTCGCGGTTTTTGCGGGTTTGCGGTTTTTAAAGTTTTTTTTTTCTAAAATTATATTTTTCGTATGAAGCCTATTTGGTCTGTGATTAGGCATAAGTGCTTATTTGCTTTTTGTGGCTTATTCAGTGTGTTCCTCTGCATGATTTAGCTTCTTTCTTGTTCACCTAACTTGTTCTTAGCTTAATCTATCCTCTGTGATCATTGTGTGGCTTATTAGTAACTTATTTTCACACAAAAATCTCATTTTCAAAGCAAAACACCATCTTTTGAGATTTATAAGTTGCATAGTGCTTATTTTTAAGCTTCATAAAAAAAATTTTAACAAAAGTTGTTCATTTTCAGTGTGTAAACAAGTTTCAAAAAAAAAAATCCAAAAATAATCACTTTTTAAGAAAAGTGATAGTTTCTATTTAATATAATTTAGATTTTCATTTTTCTTTTTAAATTTTTATCAAGTACTTATATGTTTTTATAATTTTCTTAAATTTCTAGTATCTAAAAGTATTTGTATAAATTTTCTTAGAATTTTCTCTGTTCATTTAGTATTTATAAGAATTAAAAACAGTTTAATTAATAATTAGTTAATATTAGTAAATTAAATAGTTTTAATAAATTTTTGTTAAACAGTAGTATAATTTTATATTTTTCCTGTGTTTTAAATTAAATTTAGTACTTCTGGTAATTTTTCCATAATTTCTACTGTTCATTTGGTAATTTTTAGATTTAATTTTATTTAAAACAGTTTTAATACAAAAACCAAAAAGAAAATAGCTTAGGTGTTTAAAATTAATCTCAGATCTACTTTTATATTTTTCCTAGCTTTTTCACATTATTTAGAATCTGTAAAAATTGGATTTGTAATTTTCTCTTTTCGTTTTCTATTTTTCTTATTTAATCTAGTTTAAATAATCTTAATATAATAGTTTAGTAATTAATTAATAAAAAACCCACAAAAAGACAAAAATATTTATTTTCAATTTTTTATTTCTTTTAAGTCATTTTAGATTTTTAGAAATTAATTTTGCAAATTTTTAGTGTAATCTGTAATCTTAATCCTTTTTAGATTTGTTATAAATTAGTTTTAATTAACCTTTTTAAATAGTTTTATTAATTAATTAATATCTAAATATTAAAATAATCAAAAAAATAATTTTCTTTTTAATTTAATTTTCTTTTCATTTTAATTTTGTAAAAGTTTTATTTTTACCCCTGTAGTTTGTAATTGTTCAGATTTTACCTTTTTCCTTTTACGTGATTAATCTGTCTGTATTAAGTTTTCCCAAAGCCTAATTCTGTTTCCCTGTAGTGTAGAATTTTGTTATTTATCATTTCCATTAGTGTAATCAACTCCAAATAATCATTCTCAATCTGGTTACTATTCCCAATCACTCATTCCATAAACGTTTTCAAAAATACAATTTCAATCTCGTCGGGACATAACGACCCGGGGATACACTGTGCTTTCAACGGATCATATATTGATCACTCTCTCCCTCATTTGACTTAGTTGACCACACCTGGTTGACTGGTTAGTTTGGGAGGAGTCAATCTTCACCAGCTTACTAAACTCAATGTCAACCTCAGTCTTAATCAACACATCCTCCCATGCTTCATAAGCTTTAAGATCATTGGCAACCTTTTCAGCTTGAAGTCTTTCTGCTTCCTCAAGCTCTAAGTATTCTTGTTGTTGAAGTTTTAAAGCTTC
>LBNU01007612.1:63843-78843 GCA_014162995.1 Artemisia annua
TAGGAACTTTGAGTAGCACAAATTTGTCATCTGGCAACTTAAAGTCTGGAGAAAGGATAAGACATTCAGTATCAGTAAAAAGAACAAAATTCCTTTTGTCACAAATTTGTGACACACTAAAGAGATTGAACTTTAGTCCATCCACAAGGAGCACCTTCTCAAAATCCAAACTACCTGTTCTGATAGTACCAGTACCTATGATCTTTCCTCCATTGACATCATTTCCAAAGGCAACACTTCCACCATTTTCAATTAGCTCAAAATCCTCAAGTTGGGAAATGTCTCCTGTCATATGTCCAGAGCAACCACTATCAATAATTCCTTTGTCTTTTAGCTCATCCTGTAGATTGCCTTGCACATGAAAAGTAGAGAAATTAGTTTCTCTTTTTGACCCAAGCCATTACTGGCTTGGATCTGCCCTGTGCATCAACATAATTATACTTAGTGAGGTCCATTGATGCACTGATGGTATTGGGAACTTTAGATAAAGCTTTTGATTTTGGTTTCCAAGTCCAGCAAGCTGAGGCCTTTACAGCATAAAAATGATTTCTAACAACTGTATCTGTTATAGATTTTGAAACAGCAGCAGAGTCTTTTGCCTTGGCAGCAGAGTCTACTTTTCTTGTAGCAGTAGGACCAGTTGTTTTATTATGAAAAGCCATGTTTGGTTGAGCAGTTATAATTGATCTAGTAACACCAGATCTCAATAACACTGCTCTTGAAACCATTTGTCTTTTGGAAGGAGAGTGAGTCCTTTTTGAAAAGTTTTGATGATTCACTCTTGTATATTGGTTCCAAACAGGTTTTTGGTAGACTTTACAATCTGCAATTAGATGCTCAAAACTACCACATTTATAACATGCCTTCTTTTTCAATTGAAAATCGTTACCTAATTTATGAGAAACTAGGTTATTGAAATTTCTCTGATTACCTCTAGGCTTGTTAGTAAACCTCTCCATGTAATGTCTAGGTACTTCATTATATTCAACCACTTTTCTAGACATATTATGACCCAGCACAGGTTCCAGAAACCTATCCTGTTTAACTCTAGCCTCATTAACTTTAGGAATTTCTTCCTTTTTAACATTTTGTGTTGGCTCAGTCTGTTCATCCTCACTATCTGAAACCCAATCTTCAATGATGGGTGCATTAGACCACTTATTTTCAACCCTAGTTGTTTGAATAGACACATTACTGATTTCTTCACTAGGTTTGATCTCTTCTGGTTTACTCATGAAGGATAGCTCCTTTCCTGGTGGTGCAAAAGCACTTTTCATTGGAGGAGCTACTTCAGTATACCCTATGCACTACCTCTTCTCATTAATTGACACTGAATAGTATTATCTATGGCAGGTGAAGCAAACTTATGTTTTTCCACTCTTACAATATGTTTTTCTTTATCTGCAAGAGCCTCATCTCTAGCCTGTTCTGCTTCTGTTAATTTTCTTTTAAGTGTTTCTATCTCAGTGTTTTTAACAAAAAGCTCACCATCTTGTACATTAATTCTATCTACATATTCAAGCTCCATCTCTTTAAGATAATCTAATCTTCTTTCAACATTTTCAATTCCTACTTTATAACTTAAATTATCAAGTATTAGCGACTCAACCTCTTGCCTAAGACTTTCATTCCTAGATTTAAGTTCATCTATGGTGTCAGAACAAGATTTAAACGAACAAGTAGAATCATTTGACTCATTGGATACCTCAGAGTCAGAACCAGATGATGAAGAAGCATAGGCCATTAAAGCAAAGTTTTTCTTTGGAGTCTTTACTTCAGCAATGAACCCTTGATGTGGTTCTTCTCCAGCCATGTCACTCCAGTCATAGTCACCTAACCCATCACAAGACACCAAAGCAGTAGATGGCTTTGACTCAGCATCATTCTTCTTTGGAAGTTCTACAATTTTCTTTGGAGCTCGACATTCTCTGGCAAAGTGAACCTTCCTATTGCAGTTGTAGCACTCCATCTGAGATTTGTCAAATCCCAAGTTACCCTGAGGCTTATACTTAAGCTGCTTCCCAGTTCTCTTCAAGAACCTTCTTGCCCTTAGGGTTAACATAGCCATCTACTACTTTAAATCAATTTCTTCAAGTGCATCAGGATCTATATGATCAGCATCTTGATTCATCACTTGAGTACCTGTAGTAAGATCAGCCAAGAAAGCACAAATAGCAGCATCACTCATATTATCACTGTTGTTAGAACCAGCAGCAGAGTTGCTAGTGCTAGCAGCAGATAAACCATAAGCAGCAGAGTGATTAGCAGCAGAGTGAACATCTGAAGTGTTAGATGACACAAAAGCTATATTTTGAGCTCCAGAAGATGAAGTAGATGAACTAGATGAGAGATTCATCTCAGTTTCATATACTTTCAAGTTGTTGTACAGACTATCCAGGCTCATAGTTTCAAAGTCTGCTTTGTTCCTCCACACAACTGTATGCATGCTCCATTCTGGTGCAAGACTTCTGAGAAACTTGAGATTGATGTCTTCTTCAGGAACTAGGTAACCCACAAGCTTCAAGTGACTTATAAGTTTTTGAAGCCTGTTATAAGTGCCATCAAGATTCTCACCACTTAGAGCAGTGAAGTTTTCAAATTGATGCTTCAGGACATTCTTCCTTGACTTTTTAGTAGCTTCAGTGCCACCAAACCTTGACTCAACAGCAGTCATAAGAGCCTTAGCAGATTCAAAGTGTTCAAAGTCAGCCTGAAACTCATTAGGTATTCCCATTAAAAGAATACTGAGAGTCTTGATCTCCAGCTTTCTGAGATCTTCATCTTCTTTGGCTTTGATAGCTAGCTCTTTCCCATCGACGACCCTAGGAAACTTGTCACCATCCAGAACCACATTCCACATCTTGTAGTCAATCATGCGCATATACTGCCTGATGCGCATCTTCCAAAGCTCATACTCTCCTTGCTTGAGCATTGGGATCTTGGATGCAGTAATCATATGTGTGTCATCACCCATGGTTACTGTTGTTGTTATGAACAGACTTTAGAAGTACTTGAGTTCTTCTCGATCACAGCTTCTAGATCACAAGCTCTGATACCACTTGTTGATCCCAGTTGAGCAAACGATCTAGTATAGAAGCTGACTTGAGTAACAACTTATATAATACGCGGAATATATTATATAACTTAAGATGAACACAAGAACAATGGATTTCACACTTAAACACTTCAATATTAATAACACGAGCACTCTTACAATGCTAGGGTTTTACAACCTTGAAGTGAATCGACTTTCTAATACGCGTACATTCTCTAACCCTAGGGATCTCCTTTTATAGACAAGGAACCCTACACGGTTTACAATGACTTCTTACATAAACAAAAGATATTCTAAACCTATAGAATATTTAATACAATCATTACTATAAATACACGACTCATTACTAATAAAAACTCTGAGCAGCAGAGTCTTGCAATTTCCAGCAGCAGAGTGATCTTCAGCAGCAGATTGACTTTATTCAGAAGCAGAGTTCCTAAAACCCAACAAATCCTCAAAACTTGAAACACATAAAGTTCACCAATAAATGAACTTATATTGGCAGCTGCTAAGGGCTAGGGAGTTGGGACAGTTACCTTTGTGCAGGGCAGAAAAAACAGCTAAGGAGGGTGTTTTGAGCTCAATTATAAGCTAGTAAATCAGAAGCTATTGATGCAAAAATTGTTTCAATCTATGAACGAGCTACCAATTATGAGATTAAAACAAGTTTTAATGAATTCCAAACACTAATGAGCATCAAATGAATCTGATGTGAGAGCTAGTTGAAAAAGAGTTTGAGAATAACTGATGCAATTTCGGAAAGAAAATTTGAGCAAAAGTGAGCTAAACCAAATCCTGAAAATGCAGTCCTATTTGATAACCTATTTAAGCTTAAAATATACAAAGAACATGAACTAAATGCAACAAATGAGGTTAATGCAATAACTTTTATTGAAAACAGTTTTTAGAAGCAATATATGATAAACTAATGCAAATCCTATATATCAGCTTAAAAAATACTAAAAAATGTTTATAATCTACTTCTAATAGCAAATTAAGGAAGAATCAAAATTATCAAATAGCCAAAACAGTCTAAAGCACAATAAATGCCCTTGACCCAAACACTCCCTAAGGCACAAACTGTTCTCATTTTTAACTAAACAAGACCATATAAAACTGAAATGAGGAAAAGCATTATATGAACTAGATACATAAGGTTCTAAAAGCACTAATCTATAATTAATAAGCATCTAATGATGATCAATAAGCAAAAACAGATTGTAATGCTAAAAATGAAACTAAAATGAGAATTAGGTAAACTAACCGTAAAATAAGAATGTAAGTCGCAAATAAGCTTCTCAACAGTTTACTCAAACCAGTATAACCACACGAACCTTTCTGAATTAGCAAACCACCAACTTGAGCTCATTTGACTTTCATCTATGACTATACAGTTGACTTTTTGAGATTAAATGGAATTGAGACAAATTTAACCAATAATAACACTCACAGTAAGCTAGAAAGCTTATAATAGCGTTTGAGATTAGTAAAAAGCTAGTGAAACCAACAAACAACTTAATGAAATCTTAAAGTAAAATTTGATTTGAATTAAAATGAAAACTTAATTTGTATTATTGATAGAAATTGATTACAATGGTTGATAAAAATAAAATAAGACTAGAAATTAAGCTAATTTAATCGACTTTTACACTATACTACTCCTAATCTTTACCCTAAAAATCTAACCGTCTAAATGTGGTGAGGAGAAGCTCTATTTATAGCCTTCAGGAGGTGCATCCTAGAGCTTCCTGAAGCTTCTCGATCTCTAATTTTGGCCCTTGATAATTCTTCTCATGTGGAACTCATAATCTCAGCCCTTCAATTGCCCATCCACGCGTTTCAACCAATAAGACACCTTGGGATTGCCAAGGTGTCATTCCCTATGTCAGACGTGTCAGTTGAGCTTCTAGAACATGTACTTAAATACGGGTAATTGATGGGAGTTGAGGTAATTTGGTGAGGGAGGATAAACAGTGAAAAATGGCGGTAAGGGTTTTTTTAATCGTTCGTTTGACTAATTTTGGGGATAAAAGGGATTTTGACTTACGGGTTGGGTAAATTGAGTGTACCGGGTTTAGTTAGAATCCGGGTGTGTGGGAAAAGGATTAGGCTCGAGTGTTTACTAAATGGAAGATGGGCTTGGTGGGTTTATGATTTGCTTTGGGTTTGTTTTATTTGATGGGTTTTAGTAATAAAAGGCTAGTTAAGCATGGGATATAATTTAGATTAGGTTTAAGGTTTAGGGATAATTTTTGCCAATTCCCAAAGTTCAAGGACCAACTCTGTAAAATTATCCCAAGGGCTATTTGTGGCAAATGATGAATCTTCAAGGACTTGGCTTTTGTACACTCTTCCATTTCTCGTGCTCGATTTTTTCAATTTTTTCCTTGTTTTTCGTCCATATTCATAATATCCGTACCTGCACATGTAAAAACACAAAAACAACATATATTTGGCATTTTTGGCCGATTTTTGGTCATTTTGGGTCTGATATAAGATAAACGGTATGTGTCAATTAACACATACCATCTCCACACACTAAACTGTCGCAAGTTGATTAAATTTTGCACTTTATGAGCACTTCTGATGACAGCGTCACGGATGCCGGTCACACATAAACGACGTGGTAATAGAACTAGTGGTGGTGGTTACCGGATATTTGCACATAAACGATGTGGTAATAAAACTGTTAATGATATGAACTTTGTTGGCAAATATTCAGATATCAACATGAAACAGACTAAGATATATACTATGATCTGTTGTGTATTATGAATCTTAAAATACGATAATAGAACATTCAAAAAAATACGCTAATATTGAATAAAATTAGTAATGATTATAAGAACACAAGGTAGCAATAAGGCTCGTGTTATTGCATTTTTTTTGCTATTATCTCAGCTTTTTCAATTATACCTCGGCTACTATAACTTAATTAAAAACAACATTCCTCCATTAGTAAAGTTATCTGATACCATGGACCTCACATTTTTTTTTCTTTCGTTTAATTAAATAAAACAACAGATTAAACTAAATATAAATTCCATTAATAAAATGAAAAAACATAAAAAAAAAAAAGGTTCATAAAATAAAAAGTGTAAAAAACATAAAAATAAAAGTACAAGAACTAAACTAGCTTTGAGGAAAATATTTGGCTCAGATTTCCTTTTTAACCTCCTCGGTAATAGCCGCGTCTACCAGGTACATCTAGGCAATGTTGAATGCAAGCATCTTCATGTTCTCGTTCTGTGTTTAAGGTTTGATTAATTCTTCTCTCGTCCTATCCTCGTTTATTATTTCTTCCAATTTTGCATCATGGTCTAAAGCAAATTGTTGTCGCATCATCTCGTGAAAAGCTTTTTGTGAGTCGGAACTTGCGGATAAGTTTGAAGATGGTTGACTTTTTGCCCTATGGCGTTTTTTGTTGAGTGGATGCGGCAAAACATCATCTCCAAATACCTCGGGATCTTCTTCGGTTGGTCATCCTTGGGTTCTTCTTACATGTGACGGATCGGGATTTAACCATTTATGTTTGTCTTTCAAAAAATTCCAAGCTTTTTTGTGAGGAAAACTTTTTCCTTCGTTGTCATAATACAAGATTTCAACGCGCGTCATCAAATCTTCATCATTTTTACCACTAAGAGCATCAGGTACAGTGGTTTAAACCAAATTACTACNACGGATCGGGATTTAACCATTTATGTTTGTCTTTCAAAAAATTCCAAGCTTTTTTGTGAGGAAAACTTTTTCCTTCGTTGTCATAATACAAGATTTCAACGCGCGTCATCAAATCTTCATCATTTTTACCACTAAGAGCATCAGGTACAGTGGTTTAAACCAAATTACTACCTGTGCGCCACATCATTTTTTTTCTTTTTTCATTTACATCTCACTCATACAACAAAAAACACCCTCTCCGGAAAATTAAGGCAAAACCCCAATTTTGAGACCCACCATTTTTTTCTGTTTCATTTTTTTCAAACCAATTAATTTTCATTTATTAAAACAAAAATACAAATTACAATACAAAAAAATAGAAAAATACGAAAAAAAATATTGTAAAAGATATGAAAATATAAAATACATCAAATTATCAATAAACTAATTTTGTTATTGTTGTCATTGCCAAAGATGCTCCATAATATTTCGTTGAAAACTATCGTCTGTTTGTTTATCGC
Source organism: Artemisia annua (assembly GCA_014162995.1). Lineage (NCBI taxonomy): Eukaryota > Viridiplantae > Streptophyta > Magnoliopsida > Asterales > Asteraceae > Artemisia > Artemisia annua. Next base: position 71,077 of record LBNU01007612.1, read on the forward strand.
GTAATTCTTTGGTTTTCCTTCATTGTACATCGCATCTCTCGATCCAAGTATGTTGTATATTTTGTTGCGGACTAAAAAAGACATGCCAAATTCCCAAATCGTACGACGCAACAGCTTCAAGCATTATAGTTGTATATTTTTCATGACCTCTTGTGAATTACCCGTGCCATGCTTTTGGACATTTTGTCCATTCTCAAATCATACAATCAATGTTTCCAAGTATTTTCGAAAACCTATGAACCCTCTTATATATAGCATATAAATTTTGAATGTCATTAAAGTCAGTTTTTCTTAAAAACTCGGGCATAAACAAATCAATAATGCACATAATAAAAAAAATTAAGACAATCGCGTGCACAATGTTCACCCATTTGTAAATATTTATCAAATGCATCAGTGCCGTATGCCAAATGGCGTATGGCGGAAGTACATTTAATAATAACACTAAAACTCATTGGACCGTACAATTGGGTCTGACTTTAAAGAATTAAAAATGATCAGGAAGAGGATTGGCAGTATAAGTAGATATACCTTCGACTATTTCTAAAAAAAGTTTACTGCTTATACGATATCGACGTCTAAAATAGCATTCCGAATATTTTAGATCATCACCAAAATAATTGGTCATCAAACGTTCTTCAACAACTTCATAGTCGCGTTCTATCCGATTACGGGAGTATGAACTTTGAGCTTCTTATTGTTGCAACGATTGGTGATACTGATAAGCTTTTGTCAAAAAGAAAATGTCACCTCTTCATCATCGGATGGTATACATTTTCATCTGGAATCATTGTTTACAATAGTTTAGTTTGCGTGAAAATGAAAGTGAAAGATTTTAGTTTGTGTGTAAAAATTGTTGTGTAAAAGGGGTTTATATATAATGAAAAGTGGTCATGTTAAAATTAAAGTGTATAAACTTCTTTAAAGGCAAGTAGCCGTTGCATTTGCAACGGTTAAAGAATATGCAACTTTCTCAATCTCATACACGCAAAATAATCGGCGAATGGCTTGGCGAGGCTCTAAGCCGGTGCAACGACAAGGTTTTTGGAGAAGGACACCTCGGATTGGCGAGGCTCCCTCGCTACTACACCCAATGCTTTAAGCCTCGTGGTTTGGTTGGCAATCTCGTTATGCTTCCCGACTTCTCGGTTCATGGGAGTCCACTTTCCGATCAACATATTTTTGTTACGCGTCATCTACCCTTTTTTGTGGCTTGGTCATTGTATTCCACAAGAATTTTGTACCAATATGTATAATTGTTTTGGTCGGAGCCCGTGTTTGGATCCTCTAATACGTGTAACCAACATTCCGTCAAAATAACTTTTGGTTTGAGTTTATAACGTACGAGTTATTTTGGTTTTCTTTTTTTTTCGCGAGGTTTTTAGCCTTTGCCTTTGTCATGTTTCTTGGGTGATGAGGCCCCGCAGCTTCAGATTGTTGTAGTTGTGAGGATTGTTGTTGGGTTTGTTGGTATTGTTGTTGGAAAAATTGGGTTTGATATAGTTGTTGGGTTTGTTGGAATTGTTATTAAAGTTGAAATTGTTAGATTTTAGTTGGAATCGCTCGGGCGTAGGATATGGGTTAAAATTGTTAAATTAGTTTGGGATTTGGTATGACGAGCCAACTGGTGGAAGTTGGTTGGCGTTTGAGGTATAGGAATTTGTGGATGATATTGTATTTGGATTAAATGAAGATGATGAATTTGATATTTGATTTTGCGGGTTGGAACGCATTTGATTGATCAATGAAGATTGATCGGGATTCATTTTTGTGAGTTAAAGGTAGAATAAAGCGAAGTACTGTTGAGTTGTGAAGGTAGAAGTATGTGTAAGAATTAAAAGATTTAAAAAGTATTTATAGGATTTTTAAATGATAAAAAAAGGGTAAATGGTTTTTTTTTTTTTTTTTTTTTTTTGGGGAAGAAATAACTAATAGACATGCATCAAACGTTTTTTTTTAAATTATTAAAAAAAAAAAAAAATAAAAATAAATAAAAAAATAAAATGTTCAATCCAATCTTTACAATTAAGAAAAAAACCGATAACTCGGCTGACGGCGAAAGCATGAAAGGTTATAAAACCGAAAGAGGTGTCGGTTGGCGCCATATTATAACGCATCCTATGGTTCAAGACATCGTGTGCTCTAACAATACTTTTTCTTTTGTTACGAATATATTTGACAACGGCTTTTGGCCCCCCGAGATTTAATAGTCCAGGTCTTTGAATACCACAAGTTATCAACAACAACAAAAAAAGTGATTGGATGTATATGATATGATTTGATGGTAGTGTATGATGTTTTCTTCATGATTGCTGTTCTGTATGCATTTGTTACTTCATTTCTTGAAATGACAATTCTATGTTTAATGACCAAACTAACCTTTTTCGAAATTCCAATTTTAGTTTGTTAAATAAAAAATTAGTAATTTTTCCGTCCCATATAAAGTGTCTATATAACTATTTTTGAATGTCGCATAATAAGTATTCATTTTATATTCAACTAATGAAAATAAACTTCAATGAGTAAATATGATATTTCATTGATGAGAAGTTTAGTTATTGTGATTTCTTAAGATAAGATGGAACGAGTACATGTATCTAAAGCTCGCTGGAAAGATACGTAATTACCAAATAAATATAGGAAATGGTGAAAGCTAAAGACACGCAACATATTTATTCAAAACAGACGATGTACGCAATGTACTTCCAAAATTACCATTATACGCAATATATTTTCAAATTTGATACAATGTACGTAATATGACCTGGAACCAGCAGGTTACCAGGTTTCCAAGTTTGAAAATATACAGGAATGGCCCCTGGGCTTGCGTTGACTTTCACCGGTTATCCTTTAACTTTTTTATCACTTACAAAAGTTACAGTAATGGTCCTTATGCTTTGCATTGAATTTCACTTTTAGTCTGTTTATATACCTTTTCACCCGTTAGGCCGTTATACCAAATATCGTTTGCAACATTAGTCCTTTATTAAAAAAAAAAAAAAAAAAAAAATCTAATTTTTTTTTCTAAAAAAAATTCTGAAAAAAATTCAAAAAAAATACTAAAAATAAAGTTTTTTTGTCGAAAAACTTTTTATCCAAAAAAATAATTCGATTTTTTTTTAGAAAAAAAAATCTAAAAAAAAAGAATTCTAAAAAAGAATTCCTAACAAAATTCAAACAAAATTTTTAAAAAAAAATCTAAAAAAGTTATTTTTGTGGAAAAACTTTTTTTCCAAAAAAAATAATTCAATTCTTTTTTAGGGAAAAAAAATTAAATAAAAAATTTCTAAAAAAAATTTTTCTAAAAAAGAAATTTCTAAAAAAAAAATTGAAAAAAATTCTAAAAAAAAGTTTTCTTTCGAAAAAAATTATTCGAAAAGTTTTTTTTAGAAAAGAAATTTCTAAAAAAAATCTTTTTCCAAAAAATTATATTCGGAAAAAAAAGTTTTTCCTCAAACAATTTTTTTTTAGAATTTTTCTTAAAAATGTTTTTGAATTTTTTTGAGAATTTTTTTTAGAACTTTTCTAAGAAATTTTTTAAAAATTAAAAAAAAATTAAAAAAAAAATTCTAAAAAAATTTTTTTTTTGTGGAAATTTTTTTTTTCCGAATATAATATTTTAGAAAAAGATTTTTTTTAGAAATTTCTTTTCTAAAAAAATTTTAGAATAATTTTTTTCGAAAAAAAAGTTTTTCAACAAAAAAACTTTTTTTTAGAATTTTTTTTCAAATGTTTTTTAGAAATTTCTATTTAAGAAAAAAAAAATCGAAACTTTTTATTTAGAATTTTTTTTTCTAAAAAAAGTTTGAATTATTTTTTCCAGAAAAAAAGTTTTTCCACAAAAATAATTTTTTTAGATTTTTTTTTTTTGAAATTTTGTTTGAATTTTTTTAAAAACATATTTTTTAGAATTCTTTTTTTTCAGAATTTTTTTTTTCTAAAAAAAATCGAATTACTTTTTTCGGATAAAAAGTTTTTTGACAAAAAACCTTTATTTTTAGTATTTTTTTGAATTTTTTTTAGAAAAAAAAAATTAGAAATTTTTTTTATAAAGGACTAATGTTGCAAACAATCTTTGGTATAACGGACTAACGGGTGAAAAGGTATATAAACGGACTAAAAATGAAATTCAATGCAAAGCATAAGGACCATTACTGTAACTTTTAAGTGATAATAAAGTTAAAGGATGACCGGTGAAAGTCAACGCAAGCCACAGGGGCCATTCCTGTATATTTCCAAACTTGGAAACCTGGTAACCTGCTGGTTCCAGGTCATATTACGTACAATATATTGCATACAATGGTAATTTTGAAAGTACATTGCGTACATCGTCTGTTTTGAATAAATATGTTGCGTGTCTTTAGCTTTCACCCTATAGGAAAAACAAGATTATTATCTATTTATAATAATATACGAGTAATAAACAAATACAGTATTATTGTTTTTTGCTTGAGTATTTTTAGCTTTAGATTATTCCGTATTATTTATTATTATTTGTGGATTATTTTTAGCTTGAGTATAGTAAGAACAAATAGTAGTCTTGCTTCACGATGTCTTTTTGAAAGTAATTTTCCACTGCAAAAAGTATTCAAACACCAATAGAAAATTAAAGTACATTAACAGATGTTTCAAGGTGATGTTCAATCACTATTTGTTGATTATGTATTATGATGGTAGGTCAATCAATATTTTACAGTAGATTTTAACAAATTATTTCTTTAACTTTTTGTCTCATCAGATTTTTTTTTTTTTGAAAATGGGATTTGAAGGCCAACAATTCTCACTGAAAGAAAACTATCATTAGTGATACATAGAAAAAAATCACTTAAAATACGAAAAAAATGTCACTAAAAATTTTATGTGTTTTTCATACACATAATATCCAAGCCGGTACAGACTTCTATATCGTGACACAAAAAGAGTATGGATATATATTTCTAGTTATTGTTTAGTTAGTTTATTAATTGGTGAAAAGTGAACTTACTTTTCACTTAACTAATCATTTTAAATGAAAATCGGAATTGTTTTTTTAATTTTTTTCCCTCAGACTACATTTAAAAAGTAAATGTGCATTCGATCACTTTTAGCTCTGGTTCCATTCCTGTTTATATAGTCTTTTAAATTTTATGAACACTATTATTGCCTTTAAAAGATAATTAATATAGTGTCAATAAGTGACAATATTTATGTGTCACTATAAATGAGTGGATTTACTTGATCTCTATATAAAGTTCCTGATAACTATAAAACAGACGATATAAACTAATCTTAATTGGCTAAGTTAACTCGTTGTTGTTCTTCATGTGTAGTAATTCAGTAATTGAAACGTTTATGATCGTGTCATTTACTTTATACGTAGTTATAAGTTTCATGCATGCACGAAGTTTATACTATGTATCAATAAAACCTATTATTAAAAACAAATAAAAAATAAATAATAAATAATAAATAATAATACTAATAATAATAATAATAACAATAATAATACCGGTGTATGTTACGCTATCGGCTAGGCGCTCCTTTATTCTCTGTCAGATGTCATGCTCAGCTTGTTCCAGGGTCTTTATGGGGATATTTATGGGGACAATGTTTTATCATGCGCTTGTATTATTGGTATTAAACATCAACATAACGTGGTGCGAGATGTTCTTATTGACATTTGTTCTCAGTCGGGGATTTTAGCTCGTAAAGATGTTGATATTGGGCTTAGTGGAGAAAGGGACAAACCTTTACATCCAGCTAATATGTTTCTCTACTCGTGGGACGGAGGGCTTAATGTGGTTGATTTGACAGGGTTATCGCCCTTGACGCTAACTGGTATGGTTGATTTTATGACGGGTCGTGCGGTGATTGAGGTTGCACAACATAAACACATCAAGTATGAAGCCAAGTGCGTGAATATTGGATATGGGTTTCTCCCATTCTATTTATCTTTTTTTGGGGAACTTGGGAAGGATGTCGTGGCCTTACTTAAGCGAATCCGAAAGTTTTCAGTGACTCAAGACATTGGGGTACGTGCTGCTATTCATATCTTTAATATGATTAGCTTTGCTATAGTTAGAGGAGTAGGGGCTCAAATAGTATCTCGGCTCTCCACTAATTTCTTATAAATCCTATAAGTTTCTAATAAAGTAATAATAATAATAATAATAATAATAATAATAATAATAATAATAATAATAATAATAATAATGATGATGATGATGATGATGATGATGATGATGATAAATAGTAGTGGTACTTGTTTATATAAAAGGTTTAAAGTATGTGAGGTTTTGGTAAAAATATATAAATTGTTTTAAAATTTATGGATATCGAGGATTTTACACTAAACTTCATAAGATTAGATTTAAGATTAGCATATTTTAAAAACTTTAAGGTTTGATTATAAATTCTATTAATCAGTTAAAATATAGCATTTAAAGTTCAAAATTTAAAAAGAAAAAAAATGTCACAAGGCTATGCGTATATTTATCTTTTTTCTCCACAAAATTTTTTTACCGAATTTATCAATAGTTTTAAGTTTTAACAAACTAATTCAATCTTGACTTTTATTAGCTAAATAGGAAAGCTTGATTTTTTAATTGAGTTATCTCATTGGTTAATAAAAGAATTAGTTTCATATTTCCTATATTCTCTTATTATATACTACAGTGATCATGTTTATTTTAATTTATAATTAAATTATACTCTCTCCGTTTTAAAATATATGTTCCACTTTAATATTGCACAAGGTTTTCATAAAGTCTCACTAATTTTCTCTTTACAAGTCAAATATCAGTTATACTCATTAAAATTATTTTTGATTGATCAACACACGAAATAGATATTTATTTTGGATCAACCTTAAATAGAAAGGTTGAAAATTTGAGACGGAGAGAATAGTTGCTTACTCGTATATATTAAAGAACGGAAGCACACAAACATGTTCTTCATTGATTCCGTCGATAATAAATTAATAACGCATTTTTCAAAAAATTACGGCTACTGATATTCTACTTATCAACGCTAAGCAACAAAATTATAAATTAAAAAACTCGATAAATGACAAATACAGGTTTTCTTGATCTCTGGTTAGTACTCCATGACGGTCCATACTATTTTTTATGTAATAAATTGCTTCAAAATACTCCTTTTAGACCTCTAAATTAGACTAATCTTATATATAAGAGAAAATTCTAAATTTTATCACAAAAATTAATGTACATTCACTTTTTTGGTAAAAAAAATCATTTAAAAAATGATCTTGCGAGACCATTAAATTGTGCGACTCCGTAGATTTTATATATATGTGTGTGTGTGTTTTTTTTAAGGTGAATGTATATTAATATAGAGTTTTGTGACTATTTTAAAATTTTCTCTAAATATAATCACCATGTTATACACCTGATGTTTTCACATAAATAATAAGGTTCAAATAGATTAAGAATATATATGGAACTACGAAAGCGTCTAGCTAGGGAAAAGATCGAAAATGGTCACTTGAATATCCCAATTACTTAATTAGATCATATACGTCTTAATATTTTCTTCAAGTAACTTCTATAGAAAAAACAATAATCCATTTATCGCTTAAATTTAAAATGTTTATTTGACTTTGACGAATTAACTGCAGTAATCTACAATTCGAAATATAATATGTTTTATATGGTTGGAAAGTTATGGATGTCTAGTTTTCAAGAAACAAAAATGTGAAACTTTTAAAATAATGTAAAAAAAAGTTATGTTAATTTTATTACATGTTTAGATATTCGAATATTCAAATTA
>LBNU01007612.1:81343-87572 GCA_014162995.1 Artemisia annua
TAACCTTCACTTTCGTGTGTCCATAACCACCATTGAACTCTTTTGACATCGAATCTTCAAACTTCAATGATAACTTGATGAGGAAACATTCTTGAGAAAAAAAAAATTGAAATAAAAATCAAGCTACAGATGCATTATACTTTCGGAAAATAAATAGGGGTTTAAAGAAAATACTCACAATAATAACACATCTATTATTTCTCAAGATTTCCCTCTCCCGGAAGAGTTTTCACGCTGGCTGCGAAAATGACTCAGAAGTTGCTGTGCCTGATTTAAGCAGACGAAACACGTTACAAACAATGGATGAGCTAAATCAGACATTAAATGTGGCAAAATGGGCGGGTTAGAAGGCTTGTGTAAAAGGTCAAAGCAAGTTAGGGTCAAATTGGGTAAGTTTGTATAGATTAAACGGGTTGAACCAAAACACTTTTGTCCTAAAAATTTAAGTTGTTATAAAATGTATCAAATATGATCACAATGACTAAAATTCAATAATAAATCTAATTTTTTGAACAAATTAATGTTTTTTCATAAACAATTGGCATGTCATATATGACAAAAAAGTTATACTATTTTAATAATCATCTAACTTTAAAAGGAAATGACTTAGCAAGTATTATGCATTAAAGATACACCCTGGACAACTTTCGACCCATTCAAGCAAAAACGTACTAACCGAACTAACCAATTCATGAGTAAATGACTCATTCCCAATTGAAAATTATGCAATATATATATACTCATAATAATTGAAAATTTTACAAAACTTTCTTACAGAAAAAGAAGCATACCTTCTCCTTGGCTCTTGATGTTCCTGACTGGGACAGTGCAACAAGTGGCGGGACCGCCCCTTCTTGAAGAACCAACCGACAATATTTAGGACTACTGAGACAAAGCTGCAAAAGTATAGAAGCCGCATTTTCTTTTCCCCTATGAGACCCCGTTTCCACAACCTCAACCAACAACGGGATCCCACCTTCTCTTGCAATTGCCAAACACCCCTCTGAAACACTTGCAAGATTCGACAGAAGAGCAACCGATTTATCAACCATTTGTGATTCAGGATCCATTAACTCTACAAGATACTTAACGGCCCCTGCTTGAATTATCCGAGCTTTATTTTCATGAAATATTGACAAGTTAAACAATGCAGTTGCTGCGTCTTTCTTCCCTCTTAAAGTACCCGTTCCTAATAGGTCAACCAAAGGTTTGACCGCTCCAGATTGACCAATTTTGACTCGGTAATCTTCTAACAAAGAGAGGCTGAATAAAGCTGCTGCAGCGTTTTCTTTAGCACACGTGTTTCCTGTTTTTAATACGTGGATTAACGGTTCTACAGCACCTGATTCGGCAATCATTGACTTTATATTTTCGTTTATTGACAGATTTAGAAGAGCGGTAACCGCGTGTTCTTGGGTTATCTTCACATTGGAGCGTAAGAGTGATATGAGAGGTTTAACGGCTCCAGATTGCCCTATCAAAATTCGGTTTTCCATATCGTTCTTCGCAAGAGACCGCAGTTCCTCAGCTGCTTTCGTTTGGGCTTCGTTTAAGGGTGATTTAAGATCATTAACAAGCTGTTTGATACGAGAGGATGTATTTAAATCATCCATGCGGCTAGAACAGGTAGACTGTAAGTGTTCAGATGATTCATACAATTGTTCAGAACTCGAAACAGCCGTTGATGTTGATTCACTTCTGCTATGACTACACGACTCTTCAGGGGATGGATGGTTTGACTTTTGAAAGCTTTGTCGGCCAAACCCATTTTCAAGTGTCAAATTGCTAATAGCCATGCTATCTTCTGGTTTATCAAGATGGTCACTTATTTTGTTGACTTTTATACAGTTTTCGTCACGCCAATTTGCTATCAGAGCTTTGACCGTGTAATTTGGAATCAAGTTGGTATGCGAAAGTGTTTGGCGGGTTACAGGACATCTCGAAAGTCCATGATCGATCCATTTCTGGATGGAATCATGTTCGTAGGTTTGACCAGATGCCACGATCACTGGGTCAAACATGAGTTGCAAAGTCAATGGGCATATGAAATATGAAGGGACTGAGACACCATTTACGGCTTTAACGCTTTCAAGATTAACCATGGTTTCTCTTATATGAAAGACAAGATCAGCAATATGAGTAATTTGATCAAACTGGTTAACCTTAATGTTTTCTTTTTCAACTGCAATGCTCTCTTTTAAAAGTTCATCGCCTGATGATAACTGAAGCAGCTCCGTAATTTCTATCAGATCTTTTAATGGAGGAACATTTCCTTCCCGTATGCATTTCAGAGCTTGTTCTATCTTTTCTGATGTAATTTCCAACTTCAAGCTCTTGATTTCCTCAATAAATTGCTGAAAAATGGACGATATGATGTAAACAGTAAACACATAAGAATGTTTCTCGTGTCCTGTCAAATCAAAGCATTTTCAATGCTAAATAAAAAAACAAGGAACAAATAACACTATGGAACAGTGGGAATAAGCAAATACCCTCAAATTGCATAGCCTTTATTTGCATAAAATACCAATATAGTTTTTCAATTGTCCCGCTTAATATATACAAAATTATCAATTTTAAAGGCCAGATTTTTGGGTACTTACAAATTTACAATATGGCCCAAACGGGACAACAAAGTCATCGTTTAATGACTCAAATGTACAATGACTAAAACAAAACGAATGTAAAAATATGTTGGTATTTTAAACAAAACAGAAATCTCAAATGGTGACATTTTTTTATCCAAGTGCATTTGAGGATTGCGTTCCAAATTCCCCCAACTTTCAAGATTTTTGTTGGCTTTTTCAATGTAAATCGTGTGAAATATGCTATCTTAAGTAAGGATTATATTATTTTAAATATAAAAGGACATTGCTGTAATGTGTATGTTTCACTTTTGTGTACTTGAATCCTATGTCACAAAGATTTCATGCATACCTGAATATCAGCTAAGGTGGAGTTCAATATTGACGATGATGATGGNATTCTGCCCTCAAAAACTTGCACACCGCATATTAACGAGCCACACTCCTTCGTAAAAGATGCTAAAAATAACTAAAATTTTCAACTTTGTATAATCGAACAAAATAACTTATATAAATTCAGCATAATTCCTCATCATTCTACCTTAAATATCTACTGTTCATCACAAACTAAATTAACAAACACATGATATGCAAAATTCAACAATTTAAAGGCCAAATATTTATACCAAAACCATCAAAATCAATACTTGTAAACCATAATTACAACAAACCCACTTCACAAATCATATAATTCAAACAAAATCAAACAAATTTCAATCAAATTCAATCAAATAACCATAAAAAACACATAAAAAGACAAAATACTAAAGATTTTGAAAGACCCATGAAACAAACCTTAAATGTGAAATTAAAAGGTTATTTAGATACCATTTACAGATCTGAACATAACCCAGAAAGGAATTTGGTTCCAAGATTAATTTGGTTGAATAGGTGTTAAGAGTGATTGTTATTCATGAGAATGAAAGAGGGGGTAAACTGGTAGGGTCAATATAGTTGCAGGTTTGTTGGGGTTGTTAATAGAATATTGATTTGGTGTTTAATCAACTATTTATGGGTATGCAAATCAATGATTAATGGCTGTGAAAAGATGGATAACTTTTTATGTTTTTTTTATTATTGATTAGTTTAATATCAAGGTAATGTAAGTTGACCATTTGGCACCAACAAGGTTCAAGCTTATTGACTTATGTATCAAACATTTTATTTTGTCAAAATATAAAATTTCCTTTTTATTATGTTTAGAACATTTTTATACTTTCATGGCATTTCTTTTATTGCTCCACCCGTTTCAAATTTATTGTCATGAGAGAGAAATCACATAATTTAATAAAAGTGGTGACACTTTAATTTTCAACCACTAAAATAAAATATTCTTCCACCAGATTCTATAGTTTTTACTTAATAAAGAAAGTAGACAATTAATTTGAGACATGCTAAAAATGAAATATGGACAATAATTTTGAAACGGGAAGAGTATGAATTATAGTATTAAAAGGTTTTAATATTCAATGTCCCAACTTTAAAAGTATAATTTTGTTAAAAAATGAAGAGGAATCCAGCATTATTCCATAAACATGTTAGGTACAATAAACTGTTGGTTACCATATTAGTAAAGACTAAAGAGCATCTAATTAAACTACTCCCTCCGTCCCGAAATAAGTGTCCAGTTTGACTTTTCAGAGTTAAACTGGTTCAACTTTCACCTTAAATATTTCTTTTGTGTTATATAATAATTGATTAAAAATTATACCAACGAAAAATACACTTAAAATTCAATTCATTCATATATTTTGAATCAAATATTATATAACACCCGCAAAAATAGATAAGGTCAAAGTTGAACCAGTTTGACTCTGAAAAGTCAAACTGGACACTTATTTTGAGACGGAGGTAGTATCATTTTATATTAATGAATTGATTTGTGATTGATATTGTCTAGATTATTATTGAGTAGTTAATAGATATTGGCTTGGCATTATTGAGGTAAGACTTGACTTAACATAAATTTACTTACGTTTTTGTCATGTAAGCTTTGATATTCATGAAAAGATTCTCGTGAGATTGCAAGTTAAAGATCTCATCTGGTGCAAAAGTGTATGTAAGTCATGGAATTCCTTAATCTCCGGTCGTTGTTTTGTTAAATCTCATCTTAACTACACTCTTAATAAGAATACTAATGAAATTGGAGATACAAGAATCGTTCTTTCCGGCGATATTATTTTTTACTCGGGGTATCGACTTGTTGGTTCTTCTAATGGTCTTGTATGCATCTCTCGTATCTCTCGTTACAAAACTGATTGATGGGAAAGCAATTTTAAGGCGGACATTTGATTTTGCGTACTCACAAACTACCGGCCATCTATCCTGATGAATTAAAGCTTGCTATTACAATAAATTAAAACTACTTAATGAATTGAATACATGCAGGACCTTCTTACAGCTCTAATATCTTCGTTTGGGGCGTGTATTGTGTTGCTTGTTCGTCTGAATTCGACTCCTTAGGGTTTTGGTGCACACCAAATTCATCTAGGACTGGCAAATCATTAAACAAGGAAATAACAGAGCAACATACAAAATCATAAGGGAAGATCACATAGAAAATCTTTGTTGGCATAAATATTACGATATTTATATTACGATATTTAATCTAAACATCCTCTTCATGTTTTGATGATGACAAAGATGTAAGTTACAACACATAACGTAAAGTGTTTAAGTTACTTGTAATCACAAATCATCTATGCATTCATACGTCAACGTCTCTCGACATCTCAACGTCTCGAGTATGCTTCAACAATCACTTAAGGTATGTATAAACAAATGTCTAATACATTTTATGATCAAAGGGATTTTTATTTAGACATTACAAATTTCACGCGTCTCAATTATGAGGGGAACAATGTACAAGACCCATAGTTTTAGAGAAACGTCATCAAATTTAAAAATAGCAATGATGGAGTAACACACTAACTTAGTGACATGTTTTGTTTAGACGGGATCTAATAAAGTTACACATGACACAACTAAAGTGAGATATTGTCTGACATACAAGTAACTGTTAAGATCTTTTTATGCGTCTCCCAACAGAACTAGATGGAGCATCTATTGGTTCTCTATTACAAAATGTGGTTTCGTTTATAAAAGAATAACTGAATTTAAGTTGTCGCGACCATTATTGGATAGTGCATACAAATCTAATATGTTCATAACATACTCTTATTACTCAATAGTTGCTATCTCATCAAGCACTGTGTTAGCTTGCATTCTTACACAAATTTGTGTCATGATCTTGTCACGCCACTCATTTGCACGTCTAACTCCTCTTTTTTATTGAAATCAGATGAACTTGTTTCCTAAAATTACTCGTGACCATGTAAATCTAAACCATCAACAAATCACTCAGGATGCCCAAGTGGAAAAATACTTGTAGCTAATATCACTAAAATGTGTGAAGTCACATGTTCAATTCCTGCTAGGTCCAAATTACCCTGAAGTGGTCACACCAATATTTTTCTAAAAATGGAGTGCTTGTACCTATTTGAATTTGTATGAGGGTGTTATTAGCTTTGTTATGGATAAGGATCCTCCCATGTTCATTTGAACATGAGAGGTAATATTATGTTTGTTTTGATTGTACATTTGAATTAAAATAAAATAAATGTGTTGCAATAATGACAATATAA
>LBNU01007614.1:1376-21443 GCA_014162995.1 Artemisia annua
GTATGGAGTCTAGGAGATCCATGGTGGATCATGTGAACCTTAGACATCCATCATATGAATATTACATGGGTTATAGCTTTTAGCTTGGCCATATGTAATGTGTATTTATTTGTGTGTTGTTTAGATTGTGATTGTGAATTGTTGGAAGCTGGAGAGTTAAGGTGAGTTCATAGTCCCATACTTTTTACTTTGTTTTAAACTTGGGATGAGAATGATGCTTGTCTTAAATGGTTTGAGTTACTGTGATTATGTGTGTGATTTTAAAAAGGCTTGGACTATTAATGTTATCGTATGCATGCTATGTGTTGAATGATATGTGATAATGTTGTGTGGTCCAATTGGAGGGGAGTATCCAATTGGAGAGTAATACTCCTACTCGTTATTTTGTTGTATGGTTGATATGGGATCCAATTGGGAGGATGCTTATCCTGTTACTCGCGCATGCGATCCAATTGATGATGTGGTTTGGAGCGGGGTCACGTGCCGGCCCGATGGTTGCCTTTTGTGTGATAATTGATTTATGGGTACATGTAGTTTGTATGATAACTTTATATTATTTGTCCAGCTATGTTTTATAATCACAATGAACTGATTGCCTTGAGTGTGAATGTGTGTCTTAAATCTATGAATCTCACCAACATTATGTTGACGTTTTAAGCTTCGGGGTAGTGTATCTATTTTTTGCGTGTATCGTTGGAGTATCAGGATGTTTTCGATCGTGTGAATTCGGGTATCTAGTTGGTTCATTTTTTATGGTTCTTTCTCTGTGATTTTTATATCATGGTAGAATCCCACATCGTCATAAGAATGGTTAACGATTTATGGTTTTATGAAGTGGTATTATTCCGCTTATATATCCATAAATTTTCTTGTGGTTATTGGTGAGACGAGTTGTTAAATCTCGGGACGCGATTTCCCTAAGTGGGGGATGATGTGACAACTGTGATTTTAGTAGATTAGTTTGACTAATAGTCTCTAGTCGTTTAACTTTGTTTGGTGTGGATTAAGTGTTTATGTGGGGCACTAAATCACTTTGCGTGGTGTTATTGTTGTGAGTAGAGTAATGTTGGTGTTGAGATAAGTTCATTTTGATCACCTTTGTGGTGTAGAAATGACTTGTGTGTTTTGGTGTTTTGTGGTTTTGCGTGACAAGTCTTCGTTCAAGTATTTGAGCGTTAGAAAGTTACGAGGAGGTTATTTTATGAGTTATTTTGATGAGTTATATTTATACGGAGCGTGGAATTCTATTTTTTGAAACTTTGTTTTGAAAATGATTATTTTCTGAGTCGTCGTAAAAACTAAGGTTTATCGCGTAAGACGTTAGGTTTCGTTATGGGATGTTTATAAATATAAAAAGTATAAGGTTTAGAGTGTAATAATTAATTTTAATAAAAAAGAATAAAAATTTATGTGTGTGTATATATAAAATCGGCCAAGGGGTGTTTTAAGGGAAAAAGGAAACAAAATTTTAGTCCAATTACAATTCCTAATTAAAAGATTATCTAGAATATTAATAGGGTAATATAAATACAAACCAAAAACACCCTAAAAAACGTTTTTGGGCATATGGTCGATCTAGAGGGAGAGCAGGAAAAGTTAGGGTTTCAATTTTGTGAAGAAAACAAGCCTAAGGTATGCCTAGTAATCCCTTAATTGTTTAATTATTGATTTGATTCCTGTAATACAAGTTATGATGGATTTAGGGTTTGTAAACTTCTGTAAATTAATGATGTTAAACATGTTGGGATCATTGGTTAATAATATTATGATGATTGGTAAAGAGATTTGATCATTAAACGCGTTAGCTAATGAGTTAGGGTTTGTACAGAAAGTTAGGGCTGTAAAGATACGAAGTTATTTAATAGTAAGTAATGTGTTAGATAACGAATTTTAACTCTAAATTGTAGTTCAAAGAAAGAGCTTTTCAAAAAGTCCAACCACGACTGATTTCGAGGTCGGGAAGTTAGTCTTTTGACTTTTACGAGATAACATGTCAAAGCTGTTAAACCGGGACAGAATTTAGGTAAAAGTTTGATGGTGTTTAGTGGATGAAAAAGTGTTATTAAGGTTAGCCCTTTTGGAAAAGTTAAGTTTTAGGTTATATTAGACTCCCACGATAAGGATTCGCGATAAAAAGTTGTGGAAGTATTTTTATAAAATCAAAAACTTTTGGTGTGCGTTCAGATCCGAATCTGGATGGTTAACAAGTTTGATTTTCTTATGGGTACTTGTGTATGTTATTAGACCATGGGCTTCTGGGATTATCTTGTATGCTTATGAGAGACCATGGGGAATTTTTTGTGTGAGTTTTTAAGCTTGTATGGTCATTATTTTATGTGGGTGAATGTACCTTAAAATTCTGCGTTTTCTGAAATTATAAGTGCACGGGATTTAGTGAGTGTTAATGGTTGTTAGTCTTTGGTATGGAGTCTAGGAGATCCAGAGTGGATCATGTGAACCTTAGACATCCATCATATGAATATTACATGGGTTATAGCTTTTAGCTTGGCCATATGTAATGTGTATTTATTTGTGTGTTGTTTAGATTGAGATTGTGAATTGTTGGAAGCTGGAGAGTTAAGGTGAGTTCATAGTCCCATACTTTTTACTTTGTTTTAAACTTGGGATGAGAATGATGCTTGTCTTAAATGGTTTGAGTTACTGTGATTATGTGTGTGATTTTAAAAAGGCTTGGACTAATAATGTTATCGTATGCATGCTATGTGTTGAATGATTGTGATAATGCTGTGTTGTCCAATTGGAGGGGAGTATCCAATCGGAGAGTAATACTCCTACTCGTTATTTTTTTGTATGGTTGATATGGGATCCAATTGGGAGGATGCTTATCCTGTTACTCGCGCATGCGACCCAATTGATGATGTGGTTTGGAGCGGGGTCACGTGCCGGCCCGATGGTTGCCTTTTGTGTGATGATTGATTTATGGGTACATGTAGTTTGTATGATAACTTTATATTATTTGTCCAGCTATGTTTTATAATCACAATGAATTGATTGCCTTGAGTGTGAATGTGTGTCTTAAATCTATGAATCTCACCAACATTATGTTGACGTTTTAAGCATCATTTTCAGGTGAGCATTCTAAGGATAAGATAGAAGGAAGTGACTAGAGGAGTCTTTGGTTGCATTTGAGAATGAAGTATCTATGTGTTTGGATATGAATTTGTTTGATTTTGTTGAAGATACCTTTGGAGATTTGGTTTGGTTATTTTATTTTGGGGTATTGTTACAACACTTTGTGTTTGTACTTTGCTCTATCTTATGTGCATGTAGTATTTCTCTATTTAGACACCAGGTGTTGTGATGATATCCATGAAGTTACACACACGCGTTTCCGCCTTGGCGAGGTGTGACAAATGTCACAATTGTTTAGTTGAAGCGTTTTATTCCTTGATACCAGTCGTGGGGGCATGCACGTCCTTCCCCAACTATATGAATATCTATTTCTTCTTATGACGACACGTTTAGTATCCTATTATACAATCATTAACATCTACTCATGCATTAAATACAACGAATAAAACCGTAGTGCACATCCGATTACGTTTCTTTAGACGTTCAAGCTTGTTACACAATGGAGGTTAGCCAGTTTTCTTAAGCCTAACGCGAGTCAATCAACTAAACAACAAACAACAAACAACTCACCAACAATCAATAACTAGGTTTCATTAGATCTAAGAAAACACTAAATAACCTAAGCTAGCATGTTAATGTAAAGAAAAGATAAACATTAATCAAACAACACATAAACATATTGAATGATTAAAAGAAAACTTATCTTTAATTGAACATGAAAGAAAAGAGGGTATAAAAACCCGAAAAAAGTTGTAAAATTTGGACTAGGGTTGGTGCCTCCAAAGTTGCACACTAATGAATGAAAAATCCAAAACTATATATAGATTTACAAAGCTGACGGCGTCAGGTTATAAGTCCTGATGCCGTCAGAACGCCGTTTCTATGGTTTCTTCTTGTGCAAGATAGCCTTCTGACGTCGTCACGTATAAACTCCTTTAGGCCGTCTCTTGTTAAATTAAAACCAGACACCCTACTTTCAAATACACCTGACACCGTCAGGTATAAAACTTCCCAAGGTTCTATGGAACGTCATGTGTAATATTTTCCAGCTCTTGGATCATCAAGTGATGACGTCAGCTAGTAATGCCTAACGCCGTCATGTATACTTTCCTGACAGGTTTTCTTGACTTTGTCGTTTTTTCACTTTTGAGCCAAAAAACGTCCAAAATGCTCCAATTTCCAGAATTCATTTCCCAAGTAACTAAAATGAGAAAAGAAACGATTTGAGGCAATATTTGACCATATTATTATGATTTAAGGCTTAAATGACCCATTAAAAACGTAACAAATAAATCCTTATCAGAAACCTTTGAGGCTTCCAGCCAACAGACCGAAAATTAATAAGATATCTAAACAATATATTCTTTGAGACAAACAAACAGAATCATCAGTGTTAATAACCTTAGTACCAAAGAAATATTTCATCTTTCCTAATTTTTTAATCAAAATTTTTGACTTAAGATAAGTCTTAAAGTTTTCAATTTCTTGAACATTATTTCCTGTGACCACAATGTCGATGCGGGTGTCGCGAAGTAAACTTTACAACCCCTAAGGCAGTTATACTTAACCGTTGTAGTGTAGTATAGGCAAAACCATGGATCGATCGTTCTCTAGAGGAATAGTGAGGTAGACTTGTAAAGTATGACAAAATGAACTAAGTGACTAAAGGAGATTCTTTTGGGTATTTTTATATATTTTATAATGCAAGTAAAATATCAGGGTTTTTGGAGATTTTGTTTATAAACTAGTATTAACCTGTAGACAAGAAAATTAAATGACAAGAAAAGTAAATTTGGTGAAAACTTATATGATGAGAAACCGTATTTACTTAGGGTGGACTACTCTGTAATAACTAGAAAATTTCATGCACGTTAATATATATTCAAAACATAAACATTTTATCCCAAAGTCGCGTACAATTTTCAACTTTAAATATAATCGTTAGGTTATTCTACGCGTAACAAAAACCGACACTGAACATTTTTATCACATTAGATTAATAGATAAGAGAGATTGAGGAATGAGTGGGGCGGGGATTTGTTGGTTTGTGAGAGCAAATAGATAAAATAAGTGATTTTTTAGAGTAAATAGATAAAATGAGAGATTGAAGAATGAGTGCGGGTGGGGATTAGTTGGTTTGTGGGAGCCACTTGTTTATTTTAGTATAATAGATGGAAATACCAAAATATCTACTTAACGGTCAAACATACTAATGGTGATAGTAAATTTGGACCGAACGTGAAATTGATGTTTCATTTTTGGACTAAATCCGAAACTTTTTAAAAATATGGACAGAAAGTGAATTACCCGGCGAACCACAAGGACCACAAAATTTAGTTAACTCAATATTAAGCTAATGGACACATGTCAACATATGGTTAGGTTGTACAGTTGCCCAGTCGTCTTGGTGTTCTTTGAAAATTTGAAAGTTGAGAACGTGAACGGTGATGTTTCATAAGAATGACCGGTCCTTTTTCAGAATTTTCCTTTGATATAATTATAAAATGAGAATAATATTTATACAATATTAAACTTTAAGTCTTTTTATTAAATTTGATGAAAATGGACAAAGTGGTTTTAACTTTTAGAGCGTCTAGATAGACGTATTATTTGGCTATTTCCCACATTATGGCACATAAGTTATGGTTAAAAGTATATTTGTCTTTAAAAGATATTAAGTATTGCATTATTTTTTATAATGGTGCTTGTGGTCTAGTGGTAAAGGCTTAAGTAGTTAAGCGAGTCCAAGTGAGAGTAGTACCGGTTTGGATGACCGACCAGGAAGTCCTCACTTGGGAACCACAAGCTCTTATGATATCAGGCGAATCGGGGTTAGGAGTGCGGTTATCCCCTAAGAAGAGGCTCGCGGTTAGTATCTCTGCCCGAGGATGCGATACTAACTTGAGCCAACAACTAACAACTAAACCGCCGTTAAAAAAAAAATTATTGCATTATTTTCAAATTCCAAAGTTTCCAAATATAATGCATGTGGGCAGGATAAGTGGATTTGTAATGAAAATAATGATTAATAATTGTATTAACGAGCCGGGCACCCGCGCGTTGCTGCGGGAATGTTGTGTTTAATCCACACTCGAAATAGAACGATCAATTATTATTATTATTATTATTATTATTATTATTATTATTATTATTATTATTATTATTATTATTATTAGGGACTAAATCTGCAAAAGATCGCTAACGGGGGACTAACGGTGCAATTTATAACTAACCTGAGGGACTAAAAGCGTAAAATCCTTAGCTACAGTACACGCACTATTACAAACTGGGTTTTTACTATAGCAGCAACTGTTTTGCACTGTAGCAACGTTATTTTCTCTTTTAGTCCCTTAACGTGGCGTTCTTTGCAAAGTTAGTCCTTAGGGACTAACGGTGAAAAAAAGTTAACCTTAGGGGTTGTTTCTGTTTATTATTTGCACAGAAAAGACCCTGAAGTTACTGTTACGTTTTAAATTTAATCCACATCTGTTAGATAACGGTCGTTAAGGACTAACTTCGCAATTGATCACTAACCTCAGGGGCTAAAATTGGCAAACGTGTAACTTGCGTGGGCACTGTTGCTACAGTGAACCTCACGCTTTTTAGTATATATATAAATTAGGTATAAAATCTTGGCTCCTTGCTCAACTACTATGACAACAAACCAACATCACATGTCATTTTATCAATCATTTAAGTTTAATACTGTATTTGGATAATTAGCCTTGAATGAGTTCACAATAAACCAAAGTATTCTTAGTATATATGTGGATCACATATATTTCCCAATCTGGATATATGCAAGTATGCAACAATGAACTCGATTCTTGTGAGCTTAGTAGTCAAAATATCAACAATAATAAAAAAAAAGTGATTGGATATTTGGATGTGATTTATGGATGACAACTTCTTTCTCGCCCCAATTTACAAGCTCATGTTTTTATCTTGCGTTATCCTAAAATGATTGTCCACTTTCATATTTTGACTAATTAAATGTGACTTTAGTGGATATGCATATGTGTTATTTCACCGATGAAAATTGTAGTTAGAGTAAATTTTTTAAATTATGTGTAATTTGAAAGTGAACATAAAATTTGGTATACTTGGAACATTTGTATCATTACTTATTTTACGACATACTGTTAAAGTGTACAAAGTTACAATTAAAACTTACATTTTTCGCATATTGGCATAAATATAATTGACTTGTAGGTGCACTGTACAAGTGTACAACATGTAAAATGTTAGAAAGCTATCGATGGGTTCAAAATTGGGCAGGTCGTACAATGCTTTGCTTTAGAAGTATGTGGTTCTTTCTATATAGCCGGGTACCTGAGTTCGACGGCAATAATGTATAGATTTTGAAAAGAAAATTAGCCACAATAATTTGCAGAGTGTGAGAGGTGTTATATAATGGTTTTATTGTTCAAGGGTGGAAGTAAAATGAGCGATATAAGTGTTTTTTTATATGGTGAAAATAAAATGAGAGAGTTATGAGGATGTAATATAGATGGCTAGTGTGCGTGATGACGTATAGTTTATACCCGGGTCACGCGCCCGATTAGTAAACAATATTAATGTTTGAGCCCATCACGTGTGGGCCGCCATAACGATAACTGGACTACCAGTTAGACGGTTTGGGCCTACAAGGCCCAAACCCAAAGTTATTAATGGAACGGATATGGGATATCTCCTAAATAAATAAGATATATACCAAATATCCGATATCGGCGAATGCGCCGAAGAGTGAGGAGCACGAAACCTTATCGGTTACGTGTGTATAAATAAGGCGATATAGACATCGTCCAAGGTACGACTTACAAACCCTAAACTCTTCACAACCCTAAATTCGATTACTTACTCTCACGCCGGAGGATAATCGGGGGAAACAATCCCTCGATAAGCCTAACGGTGTTTGTTGTTTTCTTAGTGCGCAGTTCCCCAAGCATTATCATCTAATTGATACGAGAACATGAACCCAAACAAGGAACGCCCAACTTTTGTATCAACAAGTGGCGCCATCCGTGGGACCCTACACTAAGAACTAGGATGACGAAACACAAAAACGCAAGTCAGCGGACTCCGCAGTTGGACAAGACGTGTAGCAACCTTCCACGGAGAAACTACCCAGATCTGACCTCTAGGCAAACCGCTGGGACAACCAGTGCGCCTGGTCACATAGAGTTGGAACCAACTCCAGCTCTCCCAACAGTGGAGTTACCAGCTACAACTACTCAGACTGCTTCGGTGGTCCCTAACAATGAGGACATTCAGCGAACTCTCTTCACTACTCCTCACCAGACGGCATCCGCTGTGGACAACACAACACCGCCGGACGCACCCGACCGAGGAAGGAGGATCAATTTAGAAGAAAACGTCATTACGATGGAAGAAGATCCTCAGGATGCAACGTTAAAAAATTTCGTATCACGAAACTTTGAAACGTTGGACAATCTCCTGCAAGAGGAGAGAAGAAGAAGGTTAAGTCAGAGCCTACACGCTCGACTCAACTTCAATGGAGCCTCCCCACCGCGCTATGAAGAGCGCGACAACAATGGAAGGCATACTGATGTCCGCGCCAGGCTTGGCACGCCATCCAACTCACAGTACTCGGAGCAACATGGAGACAGTGAGAGACACACCAGCGTCCACACTAGGTTGGGTGGTCGCAGAGTCCACGACAGACTAGGGCGACGGCGCTCACCAAGTGAGGGTTCTTCTAGATCTGGAACAGAAGAATTCGCGAGAGATTGGGTAGACGAGTCTCCCCAAGCGAAAGTCTTTCAGTCTCAGACGCTGAGGAAAAATGGCGTAAACGCCGCAGAAGAAACGATTCTTCCTCAGACAACTCCTCGGACAACGAGGATAGCGAGACAGGACACTGGAAATCTAGAGGAAGACGTCGCGAGGAAGAGGACGATGACATATCCCTCCCTTGGCGTCGCCAAAAGATCGACGCGTTTACAAAACGCATCAGCGACTACTCTGACAACAAGAAAAGGCGCATGCCTTCCAATGTCAAAACATATGATGGAACAAGTGATCCCGACGATCACCTAAAAATTTTCGAAGCTGTGGCTACTATCGAAAATTGGCCACAACCTGTGTGGCGCCATATGTTCAATTCCACACTAGTAGGGAATGCGCGAAATTGGTTTCGCAAGCTTCCACAGAGAAGCATAAAAGGGTATGAAGAGTTGCGGAAGGCATTCCGCGTGAACTTCACTCAAAGGAAGAAATGCGCTAAAGACCCAACGGAATTGGCTAGAGTGAAACAACGCCAAGGAGAGTCAACGAGCGCCTACATGGAGCGCTTCAAAGATGAGTGCATAAACACAAAGCATGCCCTGAAGTTCTAAAAATTTCAGGATTCATGAATGGGATTAATAACCAGGATCTTATCAAGAAGTTAAATGATAAAGTCCCCCAAACCTTTGATGAGCTAATGAAGCGCACGAGGTCCTTCATCCAAGGGGAAGCTGCCGTCGCAGATAGCAAAAAAGGATACTCGAATTATAGACCGCAAGAACAGTCAAGGAAACACGTTATATAACTTANAGAAACGATTCCTCCTCAGACAACTCCTCGGACAACGAGGATAGCAAGACAGGACACTAGAGATCCAGAGGAAGACGTCGCGAGGAAGAGGACGATGACATATCCCTCCCTTGGCGTACCCAAAAGATCGACGCGTTTACAAAACGCATCAGCGACTACTCTGACAACAAGAAAAGGTGCATGTCTTCCAATGTCAAAACATATGATGGAACAGGTGATATCACCTAAAAATTTTCGAAGCTGCGGCTACTATCGAAAATTGGCCACAACCTGTGTGGTGCCATATGTTCAATTCCACACTAGTAGGGAATGTGCGAAATTGGTTTCGCAAGCTTCCACAGAGAAGCATAAAAGGGTATGAAGAGTTGCGGAAGGCATTCCGCGTGAACTTCACTCAAAGGAAGAAATGCGCTAAAGACCCAACGGAATTGGCTAAAGTGAAACAACGCCAAGGAGAGTCAACGAGCGCCTACATGGAGCGCTCCAAAGATGAGTGCATAAACACAAAGCATGCCCTGAAGTTCTAAAAATTTCAGGATTCATGAATGGGATTAATAACCAGGATCTTATCAAGAAGTTAAATGATAAAGTCCCCCAAACCTTTGATGAGCTAATGAAGCGCACGAGGTCCTTCATCCAAGGGGAAGCTGCCGTCGCAGATAGCAAAAAAGGATACTCGAATTATAGACCGCAAGAACAGTCAAGGAGACAATCCAATGACCATGGCGGCAATCGCAGCAAAGGCTATCGCAATGATGGAGGCTCACGGGGGAACGACAAGTACACCCCGTTAACAAAAACCCCTAGAGAAATATTCGCAACAGAGGGAGCAAATTTCCCTAAACCCCCACCAATGCGCACTCCAGAAGGAAAGCGCACAGGGAACGGGTACTGCGACTATCATGGACAGAAAGGCCACACAACAAATGAGTGCGTCCAGTTACGCCAACTAATCGATAAATTAGTAAAAGAGGGCAGGATGGACCATTTAGTCAAGAATATCAAGGAAGGGAAGGATAAGCAAAAAATCGGAGATAAGAAAGAGCCACCTAAAGATAAAGCAGACACAATTTACATGATACAATCATGGCAACGAAAAGTCAAGCAAAAAGTCAGCCAAAGGTTCTCTCCTACTAACGAAATTTCCTTTCCAAAGTTGACTGCGGACAACGCAATAGCGGAACCACTCACCATCGAAATACATGCGGGGGGTCACGATATCCACCGTATGTATGTGGATGGAGGAGCATCCGCAGAAATAATGTATAAACATTGTTTCAAGAGGTTGAGACCTGAGATACAAAGCCAGCTAATTCCGGCCGCGACATCTTTAACGGGCTTTACAGGAGAAAAGATATGGCCAATAGGACAACTACGCATGATCGTAGCAGTTGGCAACAAGGAGCATTCCACCAAGGCATGGATGAACTTCATGGTCATTAGATCTCCATCGCCATACAATGGCATCATTGGAAGATCAGGAATATCAGCCCTCCGTGCAGTACCATCCACAGCACATGGAATGCTGAAATTTCCAGTAGAGGGCGGTGTAGTTACCCTCTATAACAACGCTGTACCTCCCGAAGAATGCAACACAGTTACATGCGACACCACAGATATTCCAGAACATGGCGCATCCAAGAAACCAAACATAAAGGTAGCAATTCACCCAGATTATCCTGAACAGCAGGTATCGCTCGGGGGTTCACTGTCAGATAAAGGGAAAACAGCTGTATGCGCACTCCTACAGAAAAACCTGGACATCTTCGCATGGGAACCAAAGCATATGACTGGCGTACCTCGGTCAATCTCAGAGCATAAGCTACAAATCCGACAAGGATACCCGCCAATAAGGCAGAAAAAGCGTGGCCAAGCTCCAGAGCGCGCGAAAGCCATCCTAGAGGAAGTACACAAGCTTGTAGACACAGGTATTATGCGAGAAGTCTACTACCATGATTGGTTGTCTAACCCAGTCGTGGTAAAAAAGAGCGATGGCAGTTGGCGAATGTGCGTGGACTTCACAGACCTCAACAAAGCATGCCCGCAGGACTGCTACCCACTACCAGAAATAGACTGGAAGGTGGAATCCTTATGTGGATATCCTTTTAAATGCTTCTTAGACGCATACAAAGGATACCACCAAATCCAAATGGCCAAGGAAGATGAGGAGAGAACAGCTTTCCATACGAGTCAAGGCGTCTATTGTTACACAAAGATGCCTTTCGGACTAAAGAATGCGGGGGCCACCTACCAGCGCTTGGTAGATAACGCGTTCGAAAAGCAAGTAGGCCGCAACCTGGAGGTTTATGTTGACGACTTGGTCATAAAGAGCCATACTGAAGATGAAGTAGTGCGTGATATTGAAGAAACATTCAAAACACTACGGAAAATCAACATGAAGCTAAATCCTAAGAAGTGCACTTTTGGCGCTACAGAAGGCATGTTCTTAGGATACTTAATAGAACCAGATGGCATTAAGCCATGCCCTGAAAAGACGGAAGCAGTCATACAACTTCCTTCACCACGCACGCTGAAGGAAGTCCAATCCTTGAATGGAAAATTGGCCGGTCTAAACAGATTCCTATCCAAGTCAGCAGACAAGTCATTACCACTATTTAAAACATTCAAGAAGTGTACAAAAAAGGGATACTTTCGCTGAACTACCGAAGCGGAGGAAGCGTTTGAGCAACTAAAGCAAAAAATAGCAGCGCTTCCCAAGTTACTCGCACCCCGACCAGGGGAGGAGTTGATAATGTACTTATCCGCAACTCATGGGGCAGTAAGCGCGGTACTATTGACGGATAGGAACTCAGTACAAACACCTGTATACTTCGTCAGCAAGGCACTCAAGAAGACGGAGATCAACTACAGCCCGATGGAAAAGCTAGTACTAGCACTGGTATTTGCAGCCAAAAGGCTGCGCAGATACTTTCAGGCACACCCAATAGTGGTGATCACAGACCAACCCATCAAGCAAGTCATCTCCAAACCAGATGCGTCAGGGCAATTACAGAAGTGGAGTGTACTACTAGGAGAACATAACATCTCCTATAGGCCATGCACCGCGGTCAAAGGGCAAATACTCGCGGATTTCATCATCGAAAAACCAGAAAGCAAGGATGTAACTCAACCACCCAAGGTGGAATTGCAAGAACAATGGATCCTGTTTACGGACGGATCTTGTGCGTAGATGGTTCAGGCGCAGGCCTTATCCTCACCAATCCAGAAGGAATGGAATTTACATATGCCTTGCGCTTTGAATTCACTGCACGAACAACGAGGCAGAATACGAAGCCCTAATCGCTGGACTACGAATCGCAACACGAATGGGTGTACGCAACCTAGAAGCAAACGTAGATTCCCGATTAGTGGCCAACCAAATGTCAGGAGAATACGAGGCTAAGGAGGAAAACATGATCCAATACCTTGAAAAAACAAAATCCTTAATCCAAGGATTCGACAGATTCACAATCAAACAAGTCCCTAGAGGGGAAAACAAGAAAGCAGACGCATTGAGCAAAATTGCGTCTACAAGTTTCGCACATCTGTCAAAACAAGTATTGGTAGAAATCCTAAAAGATAAGTGGATCTCCGAGATGGAAGTATCCACAGTAATAGAAGAAGAAGGCCCTACGTGGATGACACCAATCATTGACTTCATCAGCAAGGGTATACTCCCCCAAGAACAGAAGGAAGCTCGAAGAATCCGGCGCACAGCGCATCGATTCGAGCTTAGAGATGACGTCTTATATAGACGCTCATTCCTACAACCATGGCTTAGGTGCGTTGGACCTCTCCAGGCAGATTATGTACTTCGAGAAATCCATGCGGGCTCATGCAGTATGCACTCAGGACCACGGTCCATTGTAGCGCGCGCCCTAAGGTCTGGATATTATTGGCCAACTATGCACCGTGATGCGCGAGATTTGGTACGGAAGTGCAGTGATTGCCAGGTCCACAGACCCATTCCGCGCCGACCACAGCATGAGCTAACACCCATCACATCGCCATGGCCATTCTACAAGTGGGGTATCGACATCGCTGGACCTTTCCCTATCGCCGCAGGTGGATTGAAATTCCTTATTGTGGCAATAGACTACTTTACTAAGTGGATCGAAGCAAAGGCAGTAGCGACCGTAACAGGTAACCAAATAAAACGATTCGTATGGGACAACATAGTATGTCGCTTTGGATTACCTGGTGAAATTATCTCAGATAACGGAAAACAATTCCGTGATAACCCGTTTAAAGATTGGTGCGAACAGCTGAACATCACGCAACACTTTGCGTCGGTAACTCACCCACAAACCAACGGTCTGGTTGAACGCGCGAATAGAAGCCTGGGTGAAGGAATCAAAGCGCGCCTGGACAGACACAAAGGAAGATGGGTAGAAGAACTATCACATGTTCTCTGGGCGCACCGAACAACCATCAAGGTTAGCAACGGGGACACTCCCTTCTCTTTGGTCTATGGGACAGAAGCTGTAATACCAGCTGAAATTGGAATGCCAACTATCCGTACTGCGGAAGTTAACACTGCTACCAATGATGATAAGCGGCGCATAGACTTAGATCTATTGGAAGAGCGACGTGAACGCGTAGCAATACGCGAAGAGAAAGCCAAGTCAAGAATGAAAGGATACTATGATGCCAAAGTACGCAGCACTTCATTCAGACCAGGTGATTTCGTGTACCGCGAAAACGACTCAAGCCGCGCAGAAGACACTGGTAAGCTAGGACCAAAGTGGGAAGGACCTTACGAGGTCATTGAAGCACTTGGCAACGGAGCGTACAAGCTACGCGATAAGGATGGACACGAGCTACAGCGAACGTGGAACGTCCGCAATCTTAAGCGGTGCTATCTTTAGAAGAGGCTACGGCCCAACATGGACACTCACGCACTTTAGAAAGTGCCCCAATAAAGATCCATGTAATTTTATTTTTTAAGTCTTATCTAGATAAGTATCTTTTCTTTACAAAACTTGCAAGTATTAATAAAACATTCGCGATTTCTAGCTAACTCCGCGACACAATTTCTTTACATTCTCATTTAAATACAGTTTATATTCAATGTGTTGGTTACGTTACCTTTAGCCTACATGGCGTGCATGCACTAATTAATACCCACGATGGTAAAAAGGATGAGTTAACCTAATAAATAACTCGTTGAGTAAGAGGGTTGCAAACCCATCAACTTTGGATTACGTATCCTTCCTTGCGCTCAAGACGTTGGCGCAAGTTCCTTGCGCACCCCACGATGGATGTGCAATAGAGCACACTATGCGCGTTTAACAACCTAGGAAATCGAGACTCTTGATTCCTTAAAGTACAATACGACAAGTAAACTTACGCAAATTCATATATAAGTATGATCCTTCTTTTCTAAGCACGCTTAGACACTTAAAGATATCTTTACGCAAAGATACATGAGTTATATACGAACCACGAGTTCAAAAGCATAAGTATTTGGAAGTTGTAAAAACACTAAGTACAAAAAGCAAATTTTTCATAAATAGAACATGTTTCTACAAAAGATTTGTTCAAACAAATATTAAGTACAAATATCCTAAATACTATATGTACGCCTCAGCTGGCTGGGACTACCACAAAAAGCTGCTTCCTTCGCGTCACTGAGTCTTTTCAGCAACTCAGCATCGTCAAGGGAAATGGTGGCCACTGTCACTGGCACGCCATCCGACCTAGGCAGATGAGCAGCGCCGATGCCGCACAGAAGGGCCTTCCCATTCATGCCTTTTTTCTTGGCGACCCTGGATGCATGAGCTGTTAAAGACCTTTGCAAAGAAATCTCTTTCTTAAAACGGAAAGGATTAAGAATGTCATGCGGTTGAGCAAAGATGGGTACCTTCAACTGCGACACGTCGGGCTTCAGGTAGAAGTCCACCTGCTGCTCAGCATCATCTTGCAGATGCCTGGGAAGAGTAAGCCCTGCCATAATCACGCTGATTGGCTGTTCCTGGTCACGCTTCAATCGCGCAATATGGGGAAGCTCGAGCTTCTTCAACTCCTCCATAGCAGCAACGAGCTCAGCACGAGCACTGGCATTGTAGCCAGGGACTTCAGCAAGAGGCACAGTCAAGAGCTTCGCCTCATTCAGCCTGTCAGCAGCCACCGTCTTGCCGTGCGCAACAGCGCACTCCACCACCTTTCCGAAGGCCGTAGTGACCTCCGGAGCCTCTAGCGTACACATGGCAGCTAGGCGCAGCCCATGGCTGATCAACCACCTACGAAATAACACAAGTGTTAGTAGGAAAGAAAGTATAAATATATACAAGTTATAAAAAGAGGCAAAGAAACATTTACCTGCGCTCAGCCACAGACTGAACCATATGGGGGTAGAGCTACTTGTCGTACTCGATGCTGAGCTTGCGGAGCTTCTCCTCCTGTCTATTGAGCGCCGCCTGCACAGTGCTGCGGAACTCCTCTAGGTTGGCAAAGTGCTTGCTCCTATTCTGCTCCAAGAACTTCAGCGCCCACATAGAGTTGATCCTCTGACGATCTGCAGCAGCACGCTCTTTCTCCAACTCGGCCATCACCGAGAGCCTCCCCTCCGCCAGTCTTTGCGCAGACGCCTCTGCGCGCTCCAGTTTAGCCTTGGAGCTCAGCTGCTCAGCTTTAGAGCTTGCTAACTCAGCCTGCACAGACGCTAGCTGCACCTGCAGGCTGGAGACTTCCTCCTCATACTGGGAGCGGCTACATTCAGCAGAGTAGCTCGCCCTGGCTTGCGTTACCAGCTCGGACTGGCGCGCAGTGATGGAAGCCAGCTCCTCCATCACAGAGTCAAACGACCTTGACTCCTCTCCAATATCCCTTGGCGAATGCGCCCCATCCAGAAAGGGACTCACCTTGGGTGACACACTTCCATCTAGTGTGTCAGAATCCTCCACATGCTGTTCACTGCATAAAGGATTAAGAAGAAGTATTAGCGTGCGAAGACAGTCAATCATACACAAAATCCTAAGGGATTGCTACAAAATTCTTACATGTGGGGAGGAGATGAGGACACGTCCTTCTCAGTCTCAGTCATGGACGCGTCTTCCCCAGGCTTCTCAGCATCCACACTGTGGACACGAAGAAACAAAGTTAGAATAACAACTTGACAAAAGTTTATCAAAAATAAGACAAGGTACTTACTCCATCTGCAACTCAGTAAAAGATGGACCTTCCTCAGCCTCAGACCGCGGCCTCTTGGAAGATCCCTCACCATCGCCACCAGACGCCCTCCTCTTACGCGTCAGCTGGAGGCCCTCCTCCATTTCTTCGTCAGTCTCCTCCAAATAGATAAGCAAATTAGGAGGAGGCTGCGCAGTGTCAAGCTCCTGCTGCACAGGAGGAGCCACCTCCTGCACCGGTACGGCCACCACCACATCAGGAGAGCCCTCAGGCTCTGGAACAACCAACTCCACGACGCGCCCGTCTGTCACCTCCAGTATGGGCGTCTCACCCTCCGCCAACGGGCGAATCCCTATGGCCATGGACCGTGGCTCGTCCAGCTACACAACACTGAAGAGATCCATCTCTGCGCAAGACAAAACAGAATAACTGTTACATAACTTATGGAGAACGAAGAAAGACTTACACTAAATGACACTAAGTGCGAAGGATGAGTACCCACCCGAGCCATCCGCAGCCAAAAAGGTCGGCACCTCCGTCGCAGGCTCGAAGTAGTTGCGACTGATGCCCATATGCACCAGGAACTCTTCTGGATATGCGTTGATGGGGAGGCGATTCGCATCAATAATAGCCGCGTGATCCACGCTATACCATCCTTCCAGGGGGCACTCATCCCTCGGCAAGGAGTGCCGAGTATAAAACTCAAAATCATTGGGGAAGACAACGGAGTCAACCCAGAAAAACTTCTCTCGCCAGTGGTGTAGAGAGTCCACCCTCCTTGTGTAGCACTACAGCTCACCCTTGCGCTTCGCAAAGGTGATCCATCCATTCAACCACGTCATGTGATAGAACGCGCGGAATAAATGGACGGTGGGGGTGATTGCCAACAATCTGCAGTTCACCTCAAAATTGGATATCTTGGCGGCGCCAAGAGGGTGCAACTGCGAGATGTGGATAGAGTAGTAGATGAGTATATCACTCAGAAATACGGTTATGGGGACGCGCTGATTCGCATACTCGAAAAAGCGCGTGTATACCCCCACCTTCCCAACGGGGAAGTCCGCAATGGTATCATTGGGTCCGGGCACCACCGGGTGCACGTCCAATGAAATATAATAGTCTGAGGAGACCGCGTCAGCTCATCCTCAGACATATTCAAATGACAGTCACGCAATTGGATAACCATTTTATCGGTATACTAAGCGCACGCGCTGATTACCTAAATATTTCGCAGTTTGTTCGGAAAGAAGTTAGGAAACTTTTTGAAATTGAGAGAAGAAGTTTTACTGTGGTAATCACAGTAAAAATGGGGGTGGTTATATAGTATTCCACCCACCACAGATGATCGACACGTGTACCCCACTAACTCAAATCGTGTGGCTAGGAACTGAAACGGTACAGGACACGTGGNTCTTAGTTTAATGATATTCCCATATCATTAATTGACAACGGACAATTTAGAATAACATAAGTTATTCACGAATTTAACCATGCAAATATAGGACACAATTTATTATTAATGAAAACAAACGTACAAAGTACTTTAATTCATTATAATTAATAAATTGCTTAATATCTTTTATCCAAATACTAAATAGATCAATGCATGATAATTCTAGTTAATGAATTTTGTCTCAAGGAATGACTTGTTGACAAGGCATAAATCAACTAACTTTGATCTATAATAATTTTGAGAATACTTACTTCAAGAATTTAATTTGCAAATTCTTGTATGTGAGCATCCAACTATTTTGATATAGTCACACAATATTTCATAAATGGTGTGATATCCTCAACCACCAATTTATGACAATCAAACTTTCAAACATTTCAAAGTTTAAAGTATTCTAATTCTTTAATGTACAATGCAACTATGCTCTTAGTTGAGCACAACTAGTTTACATGGCCATTAACAAGGATAAAATCCTACCACGACTAGTATTGAGTGTGATCTCAATTAAACTAGCATCATTGTATAAAACTACAATATGCTCTTTAACATCCCGTAAACTTAATATCCATTGTGTAATGTTTGATGCCTTCCAATCTTTCAAGATTTATTGTCGGCTATAACAATTACGCAACAATTTGCTATATTGTATATACTTAGAATTTAGGAGCAATTCCAGGTTGAGGATCATTATATTATTCTAAGTTCAAACATATTCCATTAGAATATTCATTGCACAAGTTATATAATAACTTTCAATTAGATTTATTTACCGCGTATGTTTATTAAATAATAAACTTTAGTTCCAAGGTTGTATGTTTTATTTTCTAAATCATCTAAGTAAATTATCATTCCAATAAGACTTAACATTTTACTTATATGGAATGTTACTTCTTATATGTTATACAACATATATGATTTAGTAAATCAAACATAATACTCCCACTAGCTTTCAGGAATACTTAGATTATCTTATTTCAATTATAAATCAAATCATTGATTAATAATTAAACATAAGAGTAATCTCTTATATGCATGCATTTATCCATTCATGGATTATTGCACTTTGTATACCTCCAAAGATTTATTTGAATTCATGAACTCCTTTTGATTACTTATCGTCCTCGCTTAAGTAATTATTCAAGAAAGATTTTTTGATATTCATTGTCAAATTTCATATTCATATAAATATGATAATTACCATCTTTGTATCTTTAATGTTCTTAGGAAAGAGTATTTAATCATAGTTAATTGCTTAAACATGATTAATAATCTTGTCATAAGACATACATTAAAATATGTATACAATTTTGTCCATATGATTTTTATACAAAGATTTAAACCACTAGGGTTACATTATCTTTGAATAAACTCATCATTATTCTCTAACTATTAAGAATTAAGATAAACCAAATTTGTAAAATTTGAATATCTTTTTGAACAGCATCTATAACATTCATAGTATGAGTAGTTTACCCAATCCATTATTTGGTAATACTTCATCATATAATTCCCAGCATTAACCAATTAGCTGAGATATCCAAGTGGATCTATGAATGATAATTCCATCATCTTTTGAGGTTTATCATTTACATGTTAAGCCTCAACATGATTTTCACTAGTATGATTTTAGAAGATTATGTATTTTGTAATAAACTCCCACTTGCCTTTAGTAATTTATAGATTATCTATAAATACTTAGCAATTAAAGCAACAATCCAATTTTCTCTTTTTAGGACATCACAAATACACATTGATAGTTCCTGACATTCTTTTTGTTAATAACTTTCACATAAGTATCTTAACAAATTTTGAACTTCAATTTTAAGACTTAA